>PVJX010041768.1:0-14500 GCA_004027295.1 Dolichotis patagonum
TTCTATGGCCACGGTTAAGGATCAGTGTGACCCAGGTTAGTATTTCAGTTTGGTCAGCATCAGAGTTGAGTCTAGAGGTAGTAGCTCCATTTTTACTTGTACAGCTTTCATATTTACTGTGTGATGGAGGTGATATTATGTGATTGAACTGTTTCATAGTTTGAGGGATACTAGTGGCCAGAGTATAGCTTACTATAAAGAAGGTTTTGGGGCTAAAAGCATCAACAAACTTTTCAGATTGCTGATGTTACATTTCAGTCTATGGACAGAGTTGAGGTAGGTATTCAAAGCTCATAGACTGTAGCTTGAGTGCAAGTTTAGAAGCTTGAGTTATAATCAGGAGTTTTCGATGAGGCTATAGATAGGATTTGAGTTCAGAGTGTTCATGTACTGTTGTTAGTCTAAAACATACGTTTTGGCTAGTGTAACAGAAATTTGAGTATTAGTAGAGAAGTTCAATCTGTATTAATTGTCAGTGACCAAACTGTGTCCAGTGTTATGGGTACATTTATCTTCAATTTAGGAGTATATTTGTAGCCAAACTGATTTCTGAACCTCCAACTAGAGCTAGGACTCAGTCTGTAGCCACTAACATGGTGAATTTTATGGATTTAAGACTCTGACAAAGGTTAGTATTCAGACTCAACCTGTTGTTGGAGCTAAGAATGTGAGGAGGGATTTGACTAACCTTGCAATGTTAGGAATCATCCCAAGTCAGTGCTCATATTTTTTTATTTTTTATTTTATTTTATTTATGTATTTTTGGGGATTGAACTCATGACCTAGCACTTGCTGGGCAGGCACTCATGCCGCTGAGCTAAACCTCCGGCCCGCACTGCTCACACAGTGGTCAGAAATCAGGCTCAGATCTTGGCCACGGTGAGTTCAGTCTGTGTTCAGGGTTAAAGTTAAACTTGTTGCTAAGCTTTAGGCTAAGCATATGAAATGTGGTTGTGTTTTCTTTACTTGGTTTTTCCTTGATTCATTTTTAAGGTTTAAGTTTAGTCCTTTTCCAGTGCTGGTGAGCAGTTCAGTTTCTGGTTCTGATAGCCATGCTATGGTCAGAATTAGGATCCACCATGGGAATAGCATTTAAATTAGAAATAAGGTCCAGTATATCTCAAAGATTCGGGGTCAGTCATTAGTCATTTTGAGGGAATTGGATTTATTTTCAAGTCAAAATTTCAAGTTAGAGGTTAGGCTTATGGACTCTGGCTGTGATGAGAGTTAGAATTCAGTCTGTGATCAGAGTGTAATATGCAATCAGTAACATGTTAGAAGCTGTGAGGTTTAGGAGACAAGTTAATGGCTACTGATAAGGCTCAGTCTATCTCATTATCAGAGAATTATTGAATGATTACATTTATGAACCCATTGACAAGCCAGGTTTGAATTTGGGCTCTGAACAGAGTTAAGTCTCAGGCTGTTGGTATGTACAATGTTCTGTCTGTGAGCAGGATTAGAGCAAATGCTGTGGTTGTAATATATCTTCAAGTTTTGTAGAAGATTGAGTTTCACTTCTTGGGAATGATTAAGTCAGTCTTTGGACGTGTTTAGATCTTGGTCTCTGTACATGTTTTCATCTTTGTATGAGGCCAAGTTTAGTAGTCACTTTGTTGCCAATGTTGGGGTCATTTTCTGGTTAGTGCTAAGTCTGTGGAAATTGTAGCTGGGTTAGTTTCTAAGATCAGATCTCAGGTTGTGATTGAGTTAGATCACCATCAGTCTGTGGTCATGGTGACAGTTCAGTTAGTATTTGTGCTGAGCTCTCATTTTGTAGTGAGTGTAGAATTTAGATATATCCAGAGTTAAGTCACTGTCTGCAGCTTAGTCTACAGACTCAGCCTGGGATCAGGCTTAGGGTCTGTGACTAATGTTTTGTTAGATCTTTGTATGACTATAGATGGATTTATGGGCCATAGTTATGGTGCAATAGAAAATCAGGAATGGAGACTTAGTCTAAGACTAGTCATAACTAGTTTCT
Organism: Dolichotis patagonum; assembly: GCA_004027295.1. Lineage (NCBI taxonomy): Eukaryota > Metazoa > Chordata > Mammalia > Rodentia > Caviidae > Dolichotis > Dolichotis patagonum. The sequence goes on from PVJX010041768.1 coordinate 1,985, forward strand.
CTTGCACCAGACTTGGTCAGTAAGTATGTAGGTAGGCTGGGGGACTCAGTTTAATCAAGGTGAAGACTTTGGATATCACCATAGAGGCTCATTTTATGAGCAGAGTCAAGTTCTCCATTAATGGCCAGGGTAAGGGCTTTGTCTATAATTGCAGAGTTAGGAACTCAGCTTGTTTTGGGTTCGATATAGAGTTGGTGACCAGGTTTAAACAAGGGACTTGTATTCAAAGTTGTCAGCGTGGTCTTTGACTAGGCTTAGGAGACTTGCTAATCAGCCTGTGGCAATAGATATTGGTTTAATTATATCTCAATAGAGTTGTCCTAAATGAATTTTTGAAAAGCAGATTTCTACACACAAAATAATAGGCATTATGTGAGGACAGAATCATGGATAGAAGCTGATTCCTGAAATGTGGACCACCAGTGTCCTTGGCATCTCAGACATGTGTGCTCGGAAGGCAGGGAAAACACGTGAGATTGAGGGAAAAGGAAAGAATTTGTAACTCGAGGGAAGCAGATACATGCTTCTTGAAGGAGAGACATTTTTACAAGTGTCTGGTGGGAGCAGTATAAGTTGGAAAAATTTGAAATGGGTGGAAACTTCCATTTGTTAAGTTCTTCTTTCATGTTTTTGTGCCAGTAATGGACTTTCCTGAGCATTCTTTCCAAGCTATTCTCTACCTCCCCTCACACTTCACTAACCTCCTTCAGATCACATTCATCATATGCTTAATAAATATCTGTGCAATGTTTCATGCATGCTTGCTTTCACTCGCATGCTCCCATGGAGGCTTTATCGCTTATTTCCACTATACAGATGAGAAAATAGGTAAGCTAATAAGTTTTGAAAGGATTGCACAGTTAGTAAACACAGAGCCAGATTTCTAATCCAGTTTTATCTGACTCTAGTCTCTTACTATCTTTGCATGATACCCCTTGGCCTATATTATATATGTCCTATATTATATATATAATCATATATATGGCCTATATTATATATGTATATAATTATATATATAATCATATAATCCTATATATGTGTGTGATTTATGTTTCACTTTTATCCCTTGACTTCAATAATTTTGTCGTATTTCATTCTCACAACTCTGAGAAGTCATTCATATTATCATTAATGTCTCCTTTTCACAGTTAAGAAAAGATACTCAGAAGGGTTCTTTTCTCAGTGCTACACAGCTAATAAGTAGATATTTGGACTTTGATACAGGCTGATTGGGAAAGGGTTTAGTGGTAGGAATGTGTTAGGTTTCCATTGTGCAGTTCACTACAGTGATTTTAAAACTGTGAGAAGATTGAGAGGCTGTGAAACAAGGTGTGTCCCATAATCTCCATAAGGGTACGTGTAGGTAGAGAACCTCCTCCATCACAATCAATGTGTATAAAATGAGACTTACTGGTGGTACATTGTGTGTAAGAACAATATGCATCAGAAAAAAATAAATGATTGCTAAACTTTTTGCTAAACTGATTTTAACTGATAAATTTTTGCTACACTGATTGCTAAAACTCCATACTTTTGCCTATGCCAAAGACTAACCTTGCCAATAGTATTTCCAAGGGAACATATCATCGTTTTTTATTATTTCCAAAGTCTGTTCTTAGCTTGGTTTATTTACGTTATATCAGACATTTATGTCTTTCACCCAGGAAATTTATAGGCTGTGGCTAAGAAGGATTATATTTCTGCTTTCAATATAGATGAATAAGCTCCTACTGGACTTGTGGAATATTATTAGATAGACAAACATAATCATATATGAGAATCCCACTGGGCTAGGGTGGAAGAGCAGAGAGAGACAGACAGACATAGAGAGAGAACTGAAGCAATAACAGTTTTTAAACCCCAAATTTGATTAAATAAACCAATATACAAACTTACAAACTCAACAAACTCCAAATAGAATAAACTCAGACTTACTTTCTGACTCTGTGGTTGATGGTTGACATATAGCCTTTGGCTATAGTATAATAATAACCTTTATCTAGATAAATCCTGTGCATGAACTAAATACACTGAAAGAGTAATTCAGAGGGCTTGGGATTTAGCTCAGTGACATAAGTGCCTGCCTTCAAAGTGCATGGTCATGAGTTCGATTCCTGGTACCAAAAAAAATGTCTAAACAAAAAAGTTTTCAAAACTTTCCTGTTTCTGTCTTTGTCTTCCTGATGTTAATCATGGTCAACATTTGACCCTGGTATATGCCACGCTGCTATCTCAATGTCACGTTCTCTATATCTCTAATAAGTATAACTTTGCCTTATGTGATCCACTACCCTACATGCAAAATGATGTGCACTTTGAGGGTATTAGGGTGGAGGATGTGTACAATCTCTGGCTTGAGAGAAGTGAAGAGTAGGTCTCCAACCCACAATCATGGAGGTCTCATGAGTGGGTCTCAACTATTTTTCTTTGCTTTCACCTTTGACTGCCAAACCATGGTCCATGAACTGTAGACCTAAGAATTTCTAAAACCTAAAGGTTTTTATAAAATGTCATCAAAACTCGTTAGGCAGTAAAATTTGATATGAGATTATTTGTAGTATTTAATGTATTCATATTTTTATTCATTTTGCTATAGATACAATAAAGTGTTTGTAACACCTTCCAGGGGTACTATATGATATATCATATATCACTATATTAACCGTCTAAAATCTCCTAAATTCCAAATTTCAGAAAAGCTCTGACTCTAATGTTTTTGTATGAGGAATTTGAGACGCATACATTCTCTTCTCCTTGCTGCTCATTCAGATGACATCTTCCTCACTTCATCCTACATGTGGCATCATCTGCCAAGGTCATGGAACAAGAACCCTGAATGCTTTTATAGTAAAGCTGCATATGCCATAAAAAATGAGTTAGATTACTATGATATGGAAAATATTCTAAGAAAGTATCTTCACTTTTTTCTACTATTCTAGGCTCAGATCTGAAAACATATTTTTTTTCTATATCATGTTGGCGAACTCTTTGACGTTTTCCACTTAAGGTTTTATTTATAATCTGACTGAAAATGAGGTCTTACTGCTAAGCTCCATACCTGCTAACTTCTACTACGATTTCTACTGTTATATTAACATACAGTACAACGTTCCAAGTTTTGTTCCTGGGAGTAGAATCCAACTTCTTTCAATGTATTCAGTCGTTTAATCTCTATAATAATTTTATGAATTGGATACTATTATTGTTATCATCCTAAGTTTTCAGATGAAAAAATGAAGTAAGAGAATATAAATTGCTCTAATCTATATAGCTTAGAATTAGCTATGCCAGGCTTTTTTTATATCTGTGCTTCTTTTACATCTTTACCTTCTTCTGAAGTTGGCTTATGGAATAAACTAGCAGACAGGCTTAGAGACAGTAAAGGAGGAGGAAGGGCTGTAAGTCTGGGCATCCAGCCACCTTTCCCTTCCAGGATCTAGTTAGGCCAATATATTTTTATACCCACATTTACTATGGAGGCAGGGATGTGAAATTCATCATGTGTATTTCTTGATGTGATGATTTGACTGGAAAAACAGACACTATGAAAGTGTCCCCTCACTGGTCACCAAGGACCACTCTGATGTAAAACATTACACATTGATGGGTATGCTTTCATTAGTTTGCATGACTGTGTCAGCATGTATGTGTTTAGTACACAGGTTCTCAAATTTCAGTCTACTCTCAGTTACCTGGGTAAAATCACAAGCATTCCAGGGTCCTGTTCGCAGAGATTGGATCAGTTCAGCTGGAGTGGGATGCAGCACCTTTTTATTCACACCTGGGGTGATTCTAATGTTGGTGGTTTGTACAGCTTATATTTTAAGAAACAGTAGGATCATGGGCCAGGGTAGCTTCTGTAGCCAGGATGCTGATAAGTGGTTCAGTTGTACATTCAGTCAAGCCAACCTGCTTCTCTTAACCTCTGTTTGCTCATTTGTAAAAATGAATAATGATAGTGTCTGCCTCGGATGGCAGTATATGTTTATTTAAAGGGTATCTTATGTGATAGGCCTGACCCATCATCAGTGATCAATTAGTAAAGGTTCTTATTGTTCCTGTAACACTGTGCATGTTATTCATTACTATGTTAGGAGAAATCTAATACATGGTCTCCACCCTGTAGGACTTACAGTTAAGAAGAGAGTACTAAGTAAAGCACATGAAGAATCTAGAGAACATTTACACATGTATAATGCTAGTTTAAGGATGAGTAGAAAAAAATCTGGATACTAAAATGATTGAGAACTAGGAATGAGCTAGCGTGTCTGGAGGACTTCATGGGCACCAAGAATTGTTTATAATAGAAGAGTTGCAGTATGATGATAATGAAATAAATCAAAGTAGTGCTATCTAGTACTCATAGAAGGTAGAGGTCAACCACAGATAGAGAGCTTAGAAGAATTCTCATGGAGAACATAGAAATTGAGCAGGACCTCAGTGGACTGGGATGGCTTGACTAGGTGGAGAGGAAGAAAATAAGACATTCTAGGTCTGGACTGGCACAGAGACAGGAATGCAGATCACCACAGGGGATTCAAGTCACATTGGATTATCAGAGTTGTGCACCAGAAGCCTTTATCAGCACAGACTACAAGGATAACAGCACCTATATATAACGTTGCCTCCACTCCCCCTTTCCTGAATTGTGCAGGGCACACGTCCAGAGCACATACTAAGCATAATACACAACTAAGACATAGGGTGGTCTTAACTCCTGGGCAGGGAGTGGGAAACTAGGACCAGGAATTTTAGTTATAGCCGATAGCTCTTTTTTCCTGAGAAGGATTTCAAGAGCCTAGAAGAGTGAAAAGGTGGAGCTCTTACAGACAGAGGAGTTAGGGTAAGCATAAAGGTGGCAGGGATGCTTGGCATCCACATCTATGTTCATAGTCTGGCCCTCATCTGGTTATTTGGGATTGGAAGGACAATGGATCCCATGTTCCTGGAAAACTTCACATAGAGTGCTCCTCCTTGGTCTTCTACAATATCAGATGTCACACAGAGGCACATTCTGATCAAGTACAAATTGTCACCAGGAAGCCAGGTCCCAACACTGCAAGGAACTGGCAACACTTACTCCTTGGTTCTTTGCATCTTTGAAGAAAGAATTCCAACAAGTAGGCATTCATACAGAGTAAAGGCAGAGTTTATTGCAAAGTGATAGATTTTCAGAGCTACACAGAAAGAGAATACACTGCTAAATGTGAAGGGGGGAAAGTTCTAAGAAAGATGGTGATTGAGCCAAATTAAGGCTCAGGATACATTTATATGATTAAATGAGTCCTTAAGGAATATCATTTTCTTCATCAGAAGTCATTCTTTTACAAGGAAAGTGAGCTTTTTTAAAAAACCAACTTCAAAAGGCAGAAGGTTCCTGATTACCCCTAGGTAGAATGTTTCCATTTAGATTGTTTTGAGACCTTGAATTGTTTTTAAAAACCTTTTCCCATGGTCTGCACTTTGTGTGGTCCCTGGACCTTGTCAGTATGCTTACAGGAGTTTACATTGTCTTGGGGGTAAGTTTCAAACCATAGATAGGCTTGTTTAGATTTTTCTGTATAGCTAATGATTAAAAAAACAAAGGAAAAAGGAGGAAAAATCACATCTTCACCTCAGCTGCCTGTCTCTGGTCTGCTAAAGTCTAACTTCCTGCTTAACTCAAATCATGGGCGCTGCCTCAAAAAGTCAAGAATCTATGGAAGAAACAAACATACATTGTAACTGTATGCAAGTCCCTTCCTTTTCTAGTTTGAAGTGTGTTTCTGCAACATGATGATTTGGATTTAAATCTTTACATTTAGTTTACATTTCTCATTCTCCTAGGAAAAAACAATCATCAAGTTACAGAAAGCAGTACATGATCACCCAGTGTGGTAGAGTGAGACAACAATCCCTAGCAATTGCTAGGACCACCAGGAGGAGGGGGAGAAGTAAGAGGGAAAAAGGCCTCAGCTCTCTTGGTGGCACTAAAAATCACTCATTCAGACACCTTCCTCAAGCCAGTATAATAATCTTCCAAAAAACTATGTGTTGTCTCTTTGAGACAACCCTCTGTTCATTTTGTATCAGCCAACCTCCTTAACAGGGATTAGAAACAAGAATGTCCCAGAGCAGGAGGCCAGAGATCCTGAGGTGAGACAGAAGAAATTTAGTAACTAGAAACCTGGAGACTAAAGTGACTTAGATCTAGGAAAGAAACACCCTGTGTGAAGGAACTAAGTGTGAGCTAAGACTACTAATAAGAGATGATTGTGGTACTGCATCCTCTAGTGTGGTTTGAGACAGGCCCTAAACAAAAACCAGAAACTGTCCTACAATGAGAAATTCTCCTTTGTGCCCCTTGCCCCCATCCGGATGCCTCTGGGAAGCTTCATGCAGAGCACATGGTTTTAGCATTCTCTGGTGCCACCTGCTGGACAGAAGAAATAATGATTAGAATGTGGGAAACTGGGTAGTTAGGTTTGGAGGGTTAGGGTTAGGGTTAGGGTTAGGGTTAGGGTTAGGGTTAGGGTTAGGGTTAGGATACCACATAATGTCCTGCATGAGTCCAGATGAAGACCTTAAGGTTAGGGTTAGCTCTAGCCCATGACAATACCTCCCACAAGTCCAATTGGAGGTCTAGAGCCCATGAGAAGGACTCACACCAGTCTGTTTTATGGATCTGCGCTGGGAAGGCCCAAAAGTCAGTGGTGGAAGCTAGAAAGTCTATGCCAGCGGGGCGAAGGAGCTGTGCTGCTAGGTTGAGGGTTGTACACTGGAGCTGAGAATTCATAACACTCATAACAAGGACCAGGGATGCCCTGAAAAGCACCACACCCATCCTCAGTGACATGGAGGTCCTGAGCTCCTCTGACAATAAGAACAGTTGAGTACATGCCAGGAAGCCAGCATGATGAGTTTCTCTTGAAGATTAAACAGCACACGTCTTCCCCTCTGGAGCAAGGAAGTGATGCTGGATGTAAGGACTAGAGCTCCCCCAATATGATCCACAGCCACTCTTACCAACAAGGTCCTGAGCTTCTCTGATTACAGTGGGCCAAGTCACGCTGGGGAAGCTAGTCATGAGGCGCTCCTCCAGGAGAACCAACAGCTCCGACAGCAACAATTAGAGAAATCCATAACGCGTCACTCATCTTCTCCATGTCTCTGTTTATGTTAGCAACTTTCCTCAGGTGGACTATCTACATTCAGCACCGTGCTGATTTAATTCAGCTGGTGTTAAGTTGACCACCACTTTTTAATCCATAACGGGGGAAAGAGAAAGACAGAAAGAGAGAGAGAGAGAGAGAGAGAGAAGCAAAAGAATTCAACAAGCATTGAACACCTGCTATAGGTACTATGCTGAATACGTAGTAGAATTTCATTGAATACTTCCAGCTTCTTTGAAGTAAGTTCTATAACCTTTGCCATTTCTTATTTTAAAAATGATCAGAGAGGTTATGATACTTTTCTGTAGGCACATAGCTAACCTACTGATTGGAGCCCTTTATTACCACAAAAACTGCACTTTTAGAATAATGGAGAATGTTTGCCTTTTTACTAAGAAAAAATTTAATCAAATGAAAAGTAGAGATAATAATACTCTGTACAATGAAATTGCTTTTACCCGTCATTGAGTTTCAGTTATTATTAGCATAAAGTCAGTCTTATTTTATGTTTGCTCTCATCTATTCCCTTCCACTGAACTGTATTATTTTAAGTAAATTTCATATACTGTTTAATTTTATCCACAAAATTTTCCAGACACATTTCAAAAAGATATGGGCTTTTAACAAAATGTGACCACAGTACTGGTATCACACTTGCAAAACTAATACTAATTTGAATAAGAGCAGTGATAAGGGACATCCTTTTCTTGTGCCTGATTTTAAGGTAAAGGCTTTCGGTCTTTGGCCATGTAATATGATGCTGGCTATTGGTTTGTCATAGATGGCCTTTATCATATTGAGGTAAAGACCATCTACCTATTCCAATAATCTGTAAGGTTCTTATCATGAATGAGTGTTGGATCTTATCAAAAGCTTTTTCTGCATCTATAGAGGTGATCATGTGGTTCTTACTTTTGGCTCTATTAATATGGTTGATTACATTTATTGATTTACATATGTTGAACCATCCTTGCATTCCTGGGATGAATCCCACTTGGTCGTGGTGTATAATCTTCTTGATGATTTGCTGCATCCTGTTTGCTGATATTTTATTGAGAATTTTTTCATCAATGTTAATTAGGGAGATTGGTCTATAGTTCTCTTTTTTAGTTGGGTCTTTCTTAGGTTTCTGTACTAGAGTAATATTTGCTTCAGGAATGACTTAGGAAGAATTGCTTCCCTATTCAACAGAGTACGGGAAATACTAGCCAGAGCAATTAGACAAGAGAGAGAAATAAAAGGAGTTAAGATAGGAAAATAAGTTAAATTATCATTATTTGCAGATGACATGATACGTTACATAGAAGACCCCAAAACTCCATTGAAAGACTCCTAGATGTAATAAATAAATTCAGCAATGTAGCTGGATACAAACTCAATACTAAAATATCAATAGCATTCCTATACACTAACAACAAAAATACTGAGTGAGAAATAAGAGAAGCCACACCCTTCACACTTGCATCCAAAAAAATGAAATACTTAGGAATTAATCTCACAAAAGAAGTAAAAGAGCTATACAGGGAAAATTATAATACCCCAAAACAGGAAATCGAAGAGCACTTCAGAAAATAGAAAGACATCTCTTGTTAATGGATAGGAAGAATAAACAATGTGAAAATGTCCATTCTCCCAAAATTATTATACAGATTCAATGCAATCCCAATCAAAATAAGACTAACATATCTCATAGATCTAGAGAAATCACTCCTAAAATTCATCTGGAACCAGAAGAGACCTAGAATAGCAAAGGCAATTCTAAGCAACAAAGGTAAGGCAGGAGGCATCACAATCCCTGACTTGAAGTTATACCACAAAGCTACAGTAATAAAATCAACATGGTACTGGAATAAAAACAGATCTGAAGAACAATGCAATAGATTGGAAGATACAACCATAACCACAAACACACTCAACCACCTTATCTTTGATAAAGGGGCCAAACATGTTCACTGGAAGAATGACAGTCTCTTTAATAAATGTTTCTGGAAAATTGGCTATCCATATGCAGAAGACTAAAACTAGACCCATGCCTATCACCATGTACTGAACTAAAATATAAATGGATCAAAGATCTAAATATTAAAACAGAAACACTAAATCTGTTTGAAGAAAAGTAGGTAAAAATCTTGAAGACATAGGGGTAGGTAGAGAATTCATGAACAAGAATCAAATGGCATGGGAAATACTTCCCAGAATCAATAACTAGGACCATATCTTAATAAGGAGTTTCTGCATGTCGAAAGAGATTTCCAGCAGAGTGAAAAGAAAACCCACAAATTTGGAAAAAATCTTAATGGATTGTCCCTCAGAAAAAAGACTTCTGTCTAGAACTTATAAAGAATAAAAAAATCAGACCTCAAAATTCAAAGACCCAATCCAAAAATGAGCATCTGAGATGAATACACAGTTCTCAGATGAAGAAATATGAATGGAAAATAAATACACGAAAAAATGTTTATCAACATTAGTCATCAGAGAAATGCTGAGAGTCCATCTCACCCCAGAAAGAATGGCCAGGATAAAAAACTACCAACAACAAATGCTGGAGATACTGTGGGGAAAAAGCAACGCTTCTGCACTGTTGGTGGGAGTGTAGACTGGTGCAACCACTGTGGAGGTCAGTCTGGAGATTCCTCAAAAAGCTGGGATTGGAAGTCCCATTTGACCCAGCTATTCACTTCTAGGCATAGTCCCAGAAGATCTGAAAACATCATACCACAGTGATATATGTGCACCCATGTTTATAGCAGCACAATTTGTAATAGCCAGATCTTGGAAACAACATAAGTGCCCATCAACTGAGGAATGGATAAAAAAGTTGTGGCATTTTTATACAATGGAGTACTACTCAGCTATAAAGAATGATCACATTGACATATTTATAAATAAATGGACACAACTTGAGACCATACTCATAAGCGAAATAAACCAAAGTCACATGTGTAAATACTGTATAGGCTCCCTAGTATGAGAATTGGTAAGAGTATATAAGATTTTATGATAATCATGATTCCTCGTTACGTACCTTTGAAGACTTTTAATGTTTTCATTCATCAGTTGTAATGGTTTTATTTTATTTTGTTTGACTGTATTATGTGTGATGGTATGAACAGCTGTTTTAAAGAAAACAAAACATTATGGCAGCCATTGCTGATTTAATATCGTCTTGCTTTGAAGTCCTACCATGCTTCTATTCTTCTATTACCATTGGTTCTATTATGTTGTGTCTTATTGAGATTTTAATACATGTGATAGTATAAACAAATTTTTAATGGAAAATGAGATATTATGGTAGCCATTGATCATTCTCTGTTTGGTTCAGAATGCCCTGTAATTCTTTCATTCTCTTGGATGGTTTTATACTATTTTGCTGTGTTTGATATTATTGTATTTGAAACTATGCTCACCTATAGCAGAGCAAGAGATATTATGACAGCTACTGTTAATGTCCAGTTGTCTTGTAAAGTGCTGTGTTGCTTATGTTGTTCTGTTCTGATCTGCTTTGTTCTGTCCTCTTTTGTTTTATTCTCTGTAAAATAAAAATAAAAAACTAATACTAATTATTCCATATGATTAAATATACATTTTATTTTAAATCTCTGGTGTAGTCTCATTTTTTTCTCATTTTTATTGATATGTAACATATTCAGGAAACATACACATCTCATGTGCACAGCTTGATACATTTTTACATATGTATACACCAGTATAACCAACGTACATTTTAAAGTGGTTGCATCAAATTTACAGTCCTGGTCACAATCTATGAGAGTTTGTTTCATATTGATAGGGATATTTCTTATTATAAGGACTTTAAAATTTAGTCCAGTCTGATTCATGGGGGAGAAGATAGGGTACATGTACCTCTTTGCAGCTTTACATTTCTCTGATGAATAATGATGGTGAAAGCATCCTTTTGAATATCTACTTCATGTAGTCATTACTAAAAAGCTTTTTTCTTAACCTCTGTTAGATATATAGAAGTTCTTCAATGTTCTGGATATATATAAGGTTATATACATATATCTGTATGTTTAGCTCCCTTGGTCTTTATTCTTTAAGTAAAATTTATTTCTAAACTGATGTATCAAAATGAAAACATGTACATATTAATAGGATGTTGTTATGGTTTGTGTCTGGTGGTTCCCCCAAAGCTTTATGTGGTCATGGGGGCAGGCTTCTAGAATTTGTGTGATTCATTGTCCAATGCTGGGACTATGGGTGGGCAACCTATGTGCAATATAAAGGACAGAAAGAGTATTCTCTCCATGTTCTTCCCTTTTTGCTCTTGTTGCTTTTGCTGTTTTCTGCCACCATGAATATTTGCCCCTCTGCCAAGCCATCTTGACTTGGAGCCAGTTGATTATAGATGGAAATCTCCACAAACTCTGAGGTAAATAAACCTTTCTTTCCTTAACTTTGGGTGTCAGGTATTTTGTCCCAGCAATGAGAGAAAAGTAACCAACACAGATGTTGTGTGTTGCTTCCATACATGTGTACATTGGATAATGTATAATTCAAGTTAAATATATTTATCATCTCCAACACTTATCACTTCTTTGTGGTGGAAAGTTTCAAAATCCTTTATTCTGGGTTTCTAAAATGTTCAGTACACTATAGTTATCCACAGGGACCCTAATCTGCAATAGTAAACCAGAACTTTCTCCTGACTATAAATTCACACCCATTAATCAACCTCTCCCCTCCACACTGTTCCCAGCCTCTGATAACCATTGTTCATTCTACTCTTAACTTCTATATCAACTTCTAAAATATTCTGAAGATGGGTGAGACCACACAGTGTTTGTCTTTCTGTGACTGGCTTCAGGATCCTCAGTGCTATCCATATTGTTATTCTTCTCTGGGCCTTCATATTAAAGGTATTCTTAGATTTAGTGAAGTTCAATTTATCAACCTTTTTTGTTTTGGTCATTTGGTGTGTCCTATTTAAGATTTTGCTTCAATGAATGAAATGAAAATAGATCTTTAAAATTTTTCTGGTATAATTTAATGCTTATGCAAAATATGAGGTGAAGGTTAAAGCTAACTTTTTTGTATGGCTATTCCCTTGGCTCAGCATTATCTTTTCACCACTGATTTGAGGAATGACACAAGCAGAAGGCCTGCACAGTGAACACCAATGAGTTGGAGTGGTGCCTCTGTTGTAAAGCAAATTACTGTATGTGTTCATTTGTGTCTTAGCTCTATTCTACTTTACTTGCCTGTTTATCTGTGGTTTCACCAATACCACACTGTTTACTTAGCTAGTGTAGCTTTATAGTAATTACTCCTATATGGTAGTACAGGCACTCCAGGTTGTTCTTAACATCATTTTGCATTTTTGATCTCTGCTATACAGAAA
>PVJX010041769.1:0-13613 GCA_004027295.1 Dolichotis patagonum
GTTTCTGTTAGATCATGGAGCAGAACTGTTAACACACTCACTGTTTGAATGTCTACTTTGTATATTTTAATTTTGTAACTTGAACAACTATTTCCAAGATGACAGAATGTAATTTAGCAAGTAGTGATTTCTTAGTGTTTTTTTGTTATTTTCTTTTTTCCTTGAAATTCTGTATTGTTGCTACCCTTTTTTCTGTTTTGTTTTGTTTTCTCTTTAAATAAAATTTAAAATAAAAAAATATAGTTCATTGATGTATTTCCATATGAAGTCAGTGATCAAACATTTTGTGGTTTATTTTGTGGTTTTCCCACACTTCTATGATTTTAACTGCCACTTTCATCACAGCAGATGACCAACATCATATTAGGTTCTATATCTATAAAACTAGATTCTATATCTATAATACTGGGTTTATATCTATATTATATATATATATATATAAAATCTATGTGTGTATATATATATATATATATATATATATATATATATATATTGTGAAAAGATTAGAATCAGAAGGAAGAGAGATAATTCTGGGGAATCATCTGAGAGGCTAAATGTGAAAAATAAGGTAAATTTAGACTCCTTCTAGGAAGAAAGTTTGAAACTGTGTTGGTTGCTTTTTTCTTGTTGCTGGAACAAAATATCTGACACCCAAATTTAAAAGAGAAAAGGTTGATTTTCTTTGTGAAAGTTTCAGTCTGTACGCAGCTGGTTCCAAGGCAGAGTGGCACATGGCAGTGGAATAACAGTTCATGGTGGTGGACAGCAAAAGCCCCAAGAGCAAAACAAAAGGAGTGTGCAGAGAAGACTTTTGTGTTCCTTATAATGTATGTAGGCCACACCCATAACACTCTCATCTATAATCCCAGCCTTGGACCATGAATCAGTTACAAATTCCAGAAGCGCACCTGCATGGCTGCATTAAGTTTTGGGGGAATATCTAGACACAAAACACGACAGAACCCTTTCTTATGTCACTTATCACATTCCCCCATTGCACATGATCACTTTCCCTAGATTGGATTGTAGGTGTGCCTCTGTCTGTTTAATATTCAGTCCTCATTTAGATCTCTGATCCTGACTGCCCCATGTTCTTTGTAGTGCTGATAATCTTCTATCTTGCATGTTGCACAGTGTACTTTTATATTAGAAATGGTGTATAACTGGAGTGGGAGTGAAGATTCAGAAGAGAGGAATATAAGATTCATGTCCTTAAGAAACTTTCAGTTTTCTGAGGATGCTTAGTCTATTTAAGCTGTACGTATTTTATTCCTTTCCTGGATATAAAGTGGTGGAAACAGTAAATAGTAGAATCCCAAATATGTTAATTATAAACCATGCATAAACATCAACCTACATGTGAATGTACCTGTATACTTTAGATAACATTTTAGATAACAACAGGAAGTGGTCACAACTACAATAGCTATCCTTCACAAAGATCAATTTTGTATTAGATAGGTATCAGCCACTTTTTCCACTTTCTTTCATTTTATTTTCCATAACAACATTGCATTACTCTTCATTTATTTAGGGTATTACTATTCATTTAATAATTGAGATTACTGACCCTCAGAATAGTTAAGCAAGCTAGGTTCTTAAACAAATTGTAAAAGAAACTAAGATTTGATCTCCAGTCAATTTAAATGCAAAATCAGGATTTTTCTACTATAAATAACATATATCTTGTCCATGGAACTTAGTGAATCTGTAAATTTAGAACTTTTCAGGAGAAATATGATTCTGAAAGGCCTGCTTTTCCTTGAAAATCTTTTTAGTTATATGAAAGAGCCACTGAGTAGTAAAAAATTGACAAGGAAATTTACCTAGGTTGTTAAATGGTAACTGACCCTGATGGAGATTTTTCTAACCTGTATATTCTCTAAAACTGTTAGATTCTTTGATTGAAATGAATTTACTTTTTCAGGCTACTAGAATACCATTTAGATAATATGAGAAACCAATTATTATTGGTATAAAATAAGCCTGGAGACAAAATACATTGAGTAATATTGTAACCTGGAGGATACAATGCAGTTTAGCACCTGGGACACATGAGAGTGGCTGAGATCTACTCTCATTGCTTGATGCTTCTGTTGTGCTAGTTATTAAATATTTTTATTACTAGCTTGAGTTCTTTTCCTAAAGTAACAGTGAAGTTAGAGAAATGGAAAACAAACAGTAAAACTTTAAATAATGATAGCAGAATTACACAACAGTATGAACACTCTCCCCTCTCTACTTGCTTTTTCTTCCTAGTGTCTGTGCATCACTGGATATGCTTTATAATTGCTTATTCTCTTGATTTTTATTTCTGTACCTTTAATGTCTATAGTACTGGTTGACATTCTTGAATACATCAATACACACAGTAGATATTTAAAGCTGTAAGTCTGTGCTGGAATAGTCGGAAAGAATGTCTTCAAAGATCAACAAGGGCAGAGTCTGGAAGATCTAGTTTTGGAAACAATGTGGGCACCACACGCTATTCAGAGTACAGTGTTGAAGTACTGAGTTTTTGAGTAAACTACTCTGTTCACAAAAAGGAAAATAGCCAATAAACATCCAAATATAAAATGCATAGTTTGTAAGAATTTCTTGAAATAGTTAATTTGATGAGTGACTAAAGTACTAAGGAGATGAACCCTGAAATTGTTGTCACCAACACCAAGACTTCCTTTCTCCCTACCCTTTGTATAAATAATATGCACCTAAAACATCATTTACAGAAAACACGATTACAGATCTTTTTCAGTTGATTCTTAGAAATGGAATACAGTTAATGAGAAATATGCAAACAGGTACTGATTGCCAAGATTTTAAAGATGTGTGTGAGATTCTAATTTTTTAGACTATTTCTCTATATTATTTTTGGGTTTCTCTTGCTGTGTCATGATTTTCTAATTTAAAGCTAATTTAAAATAAAGTTAAAGACAAGCACAGGCACACATAATTGTGGACTTGCATAAGCCTATGGATGTCTAAGTATGCATGTGGGTGTGTGCACACACGCACACACGTGGATGTCCGCCCTCCCCACTTCCAGGCACCCAGCTTCCTTCAGCCTCGCTTCTATTTCCTCTCATCTGGCAGCTTTCAGAATAATCTCACCCACCTGTTAAATCAGAGACTGTCAAGTTTAATTTATAGCAGTGAGTAGAAACAGGATGCTACAGAAAGCATTTTAATTAAAATCCTTTAATTGGATACATGCTTCTTGTGAAAAGGGAGCTGTGGAGAGGGCCTCTTTGTCGGCACCTTCACTCCAGTTGCCAGAGATTGTTGCAGGGATCGCCTTGCAATTGGAACCAGCCTTCTGAGGTGGTAGAGGTGGGGAGGGGTCATAGGCTGAAAGAGGGAAATTGGGAGCGATACAGGGAAAGACAAGGCGAGTGTGTGCGTGGGGGGAGAGTGAATGGCCATAGATTTTGCTCAGAAACACAGTTCTGGTGCTTTCTGGGGGGAATTCTGATGAAACCTATTGGTATCCTTTCAAGTTATTTTCTCCTTAATCCTTTCATCATCCATACGATGGAATAGTGTCCAGAGGAAATCCACAAATACGCCTAACTTCAGGCACTGGCTTAAAATCTTGACAGTTTAGATCAATTGGCAAGTGTGGGAGGTGGGCAAATGACAGCACGAGGCTAGAGGAAGCCCAGCCTTTGCACCTGGGGTTCTTTAAATGACAACCCTTAGCACTATGGAGCCCACACTGCAGGAAAGAAAATGTTGAACTCAATTAGAGCTTACTTTAAGGAAGGAACTATGTGTTAAAATGGGAGGCCCAATCTGGAAACCATCCCAAGAGCTCGTGTGGGGCTCCAAGAGAGCAGAATGACATGGGTGAATTTTATTGGATATATTCAATGTTGCTAAGAGAAGTGCGACCTGGAAGTAGTTTTAATGTCAGTTATTTTGCCAAGGGAGTAAGACCCTAAACTTAGCCGAGAAAAGATAGGGGAAGATGAACGTACTTTGACTTTTGATTTTTCATCGACTTGTGCCAAAAAGGTGATTCAAGTGTCTGATGGACACGTTATTTGCTCTGAGCTTTGGAAATCAGCACTGTATCTTTTTGGATGCAGAGAAGAGAGAGTTCCTTCAATACTTTTTCAGAGCTGTTCATCCATTGCTGTTGTGGGTTCCTTGAGGTTCTGGTTGCCAAGGAAACAATGGTAGCTGGTTTTGTTTGTTCGCATCTATTGGTTCCCTCTAGTGGTGTGTGGGTAAATACTTAACATCTAGCTTAGGGTAGTTGCGAGAGGCTAGGGAAATTTGATGAAGCATTTTCTAACACCCATGGTGTGACCATTTCTGTTTCAAGATATTGGTGGTTTACTAACTGGGTAGCAAAATTCCTAAAATGAAAAAAAATTACTGTTAGAGGTCACTGTGAGCTAATTCTAGCATACCTCTATCTCTTACCTGCACTCATTAGGTTTTTCTACTAGAGATATATATTTCCCTGTTCTGCTAATTTGGGATTAGTTGTATCACCTTCTTTGGCCATTGGAATATGAGCAGGTGATATAAGCTACCTCCAGAAAAAGTTTAAATGTGCTTGCATACTTTAGTTCTGCTTTTCTCTCCCTCTTTGAGCCCGTGCTCTCTAGTGTGAAAGCACCATATTCCAGTTCATGGTTTGATCACTTAGCCTCAGTAATAGAATGAGAAGCTGCCTAGTAGAATGTGGAGCTGCCTAAACTGAGTTGTTTTCAGCAGAGCCTGGCAAAGCCATGGCCAAACAGCAATTCTTATGTAATATGAGCCAAAAGTAAATATTTATAAGGCACTGAGATTTTAGGATCTGAATAGTACAGAAATGGTCACTTCATCAATAAACAATGAACAACTGTTGGTGCTTAGCCAAATCTATGAAATTATATTTAGGTGTTGCAAAGGAATTAAAGATTATCAGTTCTAGAATCCTAAAAGCCTAATTATCTCAACAGTTATATGATACATGAACTCCTATACACTTTCACTGCCAAATGCTTGTTTACTTCAGTTGTCCTCAATTATATTTCAAAACTTCTCCAAATATAGAAATCTTAGTATCTCTTGCAAATGTCCATATTATTCTTAATTGTTCTGAATGTTGGAAGATCCTTCTCCTTGAGAATCATTCCTTGTGACTGACACACAGCAGCCCTATATCTATTTTGAAAGATGACATGACACAGAAATGTTAATTATTTATTATAAGAAAATTTTTCTGGTATTTGAAGACAACCTATACTATCTACACTGAGTCCTCTCTCCATATCCAACTCTTCATTTGTTTGAAGAGAAGCAATGTAAGAGTGTTATTAATGAATGTGAGAAGGAAATGATTTTTCCAAAAACCTTCCACTTGACATGATGATGAGGCTTGCCACCATCTGTTCATTTTGTCTGAGCAGAAGCTATAGATCCAAGAAAGGGAAGACCTGGAATACCAATTCTTATGTAAGACTAGTGTAGTCATGCTTTGGTAAGTGATTACTGAAATTTGATAATTGATTCAAAATTTATCAAACTTGATACTTGACACATTTTTATGTACAAATTTTGTCCTGGTACTTGTGATTTAGTACTTGATATACAATCCAGAACTCATTGGTATAGATTACCTTTTCACTTTCTACATTTTCCAGAAAACAATTTGTTTAGTAATTGTTTTCTTGTACTTCCTGGAACAAATTAACAATGATTACTGAGGAATACTACACTTGGAAGAGTAAGAAGAGGCAAAGATATGCAATATGTTCATAAAGAGACATAAAATATGAACGAGAGATTTAGAAACATGAATTAAAAGGATAATACACACATAATAAAAGTTATGAAGAAGAAAAAAGGATGAGACTTAGGAAGAATTAATACTCAAAGATAAATAATAGTTAAGGACTTTTCAACATAAAAATTTCAGATATGAAAAGTTCTTCAAGAAAACACAATTATACTTAAACAACACCAAGAAAACTATGCTCATACCTTTTAGTGAAACTATCTTACAAAGAATAAAAAGATTTAATTGCAGCTAGACACTAAAAAAGGAAATCCTGCTAACCTTGAATTCTGATGTGTTACTTGAGAATGAGTTCTGATACTCATATATTTCACTGGGAGAACTTTTGAAGACCACTTTTCAGAAAGAAAGAATGCAAAAGGAAGACAAAGAATAAAAAGACAAGGATAAAAAATAAGACAAAGTATAAGAAATTGGTAGATTTTAAAAAGTAGGTAAATCTAAGCCAACACTAATTGCAAAACAAAATCATGAAATGTGGGAGGTATATTTGAAGCACTTTAAGGTATCATTTGGAAGACAGAAAAACTGAAAAATTTTAGACTTTTTTATGTCACATATACAAGTTAAAAATAGAAGGTAATCATTAAAAGAATAATGATAGAAGGTACAATTTCCAGATTAGTACAGCGATTGAAAATGCAAATTGAACCTGGGCATGGTGACCCACATGTGTAAATCCAAGCTATCAAATAGACTGAATCAAAAGGATTGTAAGTTCAGGGTCAGCCTGGGCCACATAAAAGACTGTGTTTTAAAGAAGAAGAAAGGGAAAAAGCAACCTGTAATCAGTTTATGTTTGTGAAAAGTATAAAGACTAAAAATAAGAATATACACTAACTCAGGTAATAGCTTAACCTTTAGAAAGAAGGAAAGTGCAGGAGACACAATGATTAATGAGGTTGGTGACAGAAGGAGAATATCAACCATATTTGCAACTTTCATTTATTTTAAAAAAGTCTAAGACAAATTATGCAAAATGTTAGTATATTGTTTTAATTTTCCTCACCACTGAGACACGGTAGCTGACACCCACAACTTAAAGAGGGAGAAGCTTGTTTTGAGTCTGGTTCAGTGCATGGTTGGCTGACTCCAAGAAGAAACAAAATGGCACAGGAGCATGGCAGAGGAAGAGCTGCTTATGTTATGATGGCCAGGAAGTAGAGAGAGAAGGGAGGAGCTAAAAAGGAGGTCTATCTTTCCAGGTTGAGGCCCTTGTGGGCTGCCTTTTCCAACCAGACTTTACCTCCTAACAGCAAGTCAGCCATAACACCCCCACTTCCTAACTCTCTTCCAAAGCCCCACCTATAAGAGCATGAAGCTTTTGGGAGGAATTTATACATAAGTCAAACATTCTTTCATAATTTCAAAGGCTTATGTGCATCTCTTTATGCAAAATCCCATTTAGTTCCACTCTAACAATTGCCAAAGTCTTAACAGTTTCAGAAGGGCTGAAAAGTCCCAGTCCAAAGTCTCTTTTGAAATTTGAAGCCCTTAGCTGCAAAACCCTGTAAAAATAAAAAAGAAAGTTAAATACTTCAACCCTACAATGGAACAGTAATATAAGCATTCTCTTCACAAAAGGGAGGACTACAGTGATGGAAAGGAATAGACTAAAGCAAGACTGAAACCAAGCACGACAAACATTAAATTCTGAAGTTCCCTTTCCAACACCCATGGAGGTTTGTGATTAGGTATGAATCCAGATGTTTCTGACCACCGTGCCCCTATTCCCTTGCTGGTTATAACCAGTTGGTTATGTCTCTTGTGGAGGATCCACTTTCCTCAGCAGATGTTGTCTATTCACTCCCTTGACTGTGTCTTTTGTTATGTAGAAACTCTTCAGTGTGATAGAAACCAATGAGTCTTAAACAATACCAAAACTCAGAAGGGCAAACATTACATCTTGTAGCATTGTGTTCACTTGGGGCAAAGATGTGAACTCCAAATGACTTGGGTGGAGCCGCCTTTAGCTTTCCTTAACAGACACTTCATGTTCCTGGCGTCTCCAGCCTCCAGGTCTATGCACTGTCACAGCTTCATCAACTGCCATCAGAGGCATAGTGGCTGTCCTCCTAGCCTTCTGAAATCTGAGCTAGAACTCCCTGACTCCACAACTCTTGCATTCTGCATAGACTAAAGCCAATACCATATTTTTGATGCCATGTTTGGCTTCCAGGATGAGCGATAACTTGGCAACCTTGAATCATGGTTATAGAACCCCCCTGAATAATTGAATGGCTGAATACTGTGCAAATTCAAGACAATCAATTAACTTTGTGGTCCTTTAAAAGCAGAGTGCCCTGGGTTCTTCTGAAAGCAAAGTCTTTCACTTTTGCACCTCTTAACCTAAGAAGGGTGGGGTACTGCTGATTCTTGGCATGTTCTCAAGATGTCCTTCCTATTGTCCTGATGTGCAGTGGCTGGCTTTCTAAAAAATCTTTTCATCAACCCCACTCTCCAATGCACAACCTTTGCATGTGCTTCATTTCTAGCTGAGCTGAAAACTTTTCAAATGGGATTTTTGCTCCTGGCATTCAGTATAAACCTGGCCAACAGTTGCCAAAGATTTAACAGTTGCAGTTGCAGAAGGGTTGAAAAATAGTACTCATGTTACAGTCTGAATATTAGATTTCCAGCAGTACCCATGTCACAGCCTGAGTGTTAGACTGCCTTGAAAAAAAATTTTTTTACCAGATTATTTAGTTTTTAGTTTTCAGTTTAATTTCAGTTTTTGTGATATATCAGGATATGAGCAAAACATAGACAAATTTTCTGCCAGAGCACAACACACATGATCTCTGGTCCAACTTCTGGTGGAATTATTCCCACTAAAATCTCCTGAGCCTAGTCTTTACCATCTGCACTTCTCTCAGGATTTTGGTGTTTGAGCTCTGACTAGAATTTAATATTGTTCTTGGTTTATAGAATTCTAGGACTGTTTTTTAACTGGCATCTCCAAATCTTTCAAACTCCTTCCACAAGTTTACTCCAAAGGCTTTTGAATGATGTGGCAAGGTGGACACAGCAATGACCTGACTTTTCAATACCAAAAGTTGTCTTAGTCACTCTCTTAATTGCTGAATCAGAATACCTGGCACCTAAAATTTAAAAGTAGGCTTATTTTGGCTTATGTTCAGTCCATGCTAGGCCAGCTCTAAAAAGAAACATCATGGCAGAGAGTCATGGCAGAGGAAATGCTGTTCACATTGTGGTGGTCAGAGCAGAAAGAGAAGGTAGAAAATGGGGAGCAAGACATATTTTTGCAGGTAGTGCCCTCAGTGACCCACTTCTTCAAGTCAGATATTCAGCAGTAGCACCCCCATATGAGTCAGTCACCTCCCAAAAACACCCCATGAGTGTATGAGGGAACATTGTCAGTCTAAAATGTAGCATGTTAAACTGGAGAGTTATTACACTGGAGACTCTCATATTAAGTTTTATGTTTTTCATATTTCAGTTTTTGATCTTTAAAATTCTAGCAAGAGTAAATTCAAATAAGCTGAAGCTTATGAAAAGATGGTACAATTTGCTAGTCACCAGAGAAATATAAATTCAAATAATGATGAGATATTGTGTTTAGGCACAAGACAAACAATAATTTAAAAGAGATTTAATAAGAATTCCAGAAAGAGACATCCAGTATAAAAAGATAAAATAGATAAAAAGATAAAAGATAAAAAGTTAATATTTTCTGGTAGAATCATTGTGACTTTCAGAGATTAAAATAAAAATATGTAAGTATTTTACCTAGGAATTTCATCCATCAAAAGAAGGGACGTTATTGAAGAAATATTAGTATGAAAAAAATATCAAATCAAAAAAGCAGTCACCACTATGAGTAAGAGTAAATAAGTTGTGTATTCACACATTGTGCATTATGCAATAAAAAAGTGAATTAAAGCTATGTCAGTTTACTTAGAAGGTTTCCATCAAGAATTGTTAGAAGAAAAGACATTGGAAAAATGTAGATATTGTGAACCCAATTTTTGTTTAAAAATTATAGTTGTTAATGCAAATTAATTATATTACTTTATATATTTACATATATGCACATAGCATGATTGGATCATCTCTACCCAGTTTTACCCTCCTTTGCCTTCATCTCTCCCCTTTGTCCTCATCTTCTTTTCTTCTTTTTTTTCATGAAAAACTACCAGTATTTGTTATTCATGTCCTAGTACAGAAACCTCCAGTTCATCTAATGATGAAAATGTATTTCTATCTAACTTAATCTTTTTTTATTTAAAAAGAAAAAAACCCAACTAAACAAATCAGAAAAAGGGTAGCAACAACACAGAATTCCAAAGGAAAAAAAATAAAGGAACAACAACAACAACAAAAAAACCCCACTAAGAAATCATTACTTAATAAGTTACATACTGTCATCATTGGAAATAGTTGTTCAAGGTACAAAATTAAAGCATACAAAGTAGACATTCAAACAGTGAGACTGTTAACAGTTCTGCTCAACAATCTAACAAAAACAGTAATATGCTCATCTATCTTACACATTTACACATACATGAAGTTATATCCTTTAGAGGACATTCTTTTCCTCTCTTACAGTAGGAATTATGCATTTTGGGTTTTATTACTCCTACAGTTCTTATTACATTTTACACTAGAGAAACAATGTGATATTTATAAATATGATTCTTACTTATTTCACTAATGAATATAGTCTCAAGTTTTCTCCATTTCCCTTTGAAGGCCTCAAGATCATCCTTTTTATAGCTGAGTAATATTCCATTATTTAAAAATATCACATCTTTTTCATCCACTCTGCAGTTGATGGGAATCTTGGCTGTTTCCAAGATTTAGCTACTGCAAATTGTGCTGCTATAAACATGGGTACACATATATCACTGTGATATGAACTTTTCAGTTCTTCTGGGAAAATACCCAGGAGTTTTGGGAAAATACCCAGCTGGGTTGAATGGAGCTTCCACTCCTAGTCTTCTGAGAATTCTCCATATTGATTTCTATAATGATTGCACCAGTCTGCACTCCCACCAACAGTGGAGCAGTGTTCCTTTTTCCCCGTAGCCTCATCAACATTTGTTATCAGTTGATGGCAGCTATTCTTTCCAGTGTGAGATGATATCTCAGTGTTGTTTTAATTTGCATTTCTCGAATGACCAATGATGGTGAACATTTTATTGTGTATTTGTTTACCATTTGCATATCTTCATCTGAGATCTGTGTGTTCATCTCAGCTATCCATTTTTGGAGAGGGTCTTTGAATTTGGGGGTTTGATATTTTTAAATTCTTTATATGTTTTTGATATAAGTCCTTTGTCTGAGGGGTTGCTGGCTAAAATTTTTTCCCATTCTTTGGGTTTTCTTTTCACTCTGATTGTGATTTCTTTTGAAGTGCAGAAACTTTTCAATAATATGAGATTCCAGTTGTTGATTCTCTGAAGTGTTTCCAGTCCAGTTTGTGTTTTGTTCATGAAATCTCTGCCTACCCTATGTCTCCAAGATTTCTACCTACCTTATCTTCTAGTAGATTTAGTGTTTCTGTTTTGATGTTTAGGTCTTTGATCCACTTAGACTTTAGTTTTGTGTATGGATCTGGTTTCAGTCTTGTGCATGTGGAGATTCAATTTTTCCAACACCATTTTTTAAAGAGGCTATCATTCCTCCAGTGAACATGTTTAGCGCCTTTGTTAAATATCAGGTGGCTGAATGTCTTTGCACCTATACTTGCATCTTCTAATCTGTTCCATTGATCCTCAGGTCTATTTGTTTGCCAGTACCATGCTGATTTTATCACTGTGGCTTTGTAGTACAGTTTCAAGTCAGGAATTGAAATGTTTCCTGCCTTGCCTTTATTGCCCAGAATTGCCTTTGCTATTCTAGCTTTCTTCTGTTTCCAAATGAATTTTAGGAGTGATTTCTCTAGATCTGTGAGGTATGTCAGTGATATTTTTTTTTATTTGAAAGAGAATAAAACAAAAGGGGGCATCACAGAGCAGATCAGAACAGGACAATATAGGCAACACAGTACTTTACATTAAGTCAACTGGACATCAACAGTAGCTAACACCACATCTCTTACTCTGCTATAGTTGAGCATAGTTTCAAATACAATAATATCAAACATAACACAATAGTATAAAGCCATGCATAGAGTGAAAGAATTAGAGGGCTTTCTGAACCGAATAACAGAAAATGATCAATGGGTACTATAATATCTCATTTTTGATAAAAAAGAAAAAAATTTGTTTGAACTATCACACATATTCAAATTCCAATAAGACACAATGTGATAGATAGAACCAATGGTAGTAGAACAAACAAAGCATGGTAGGACTTCTAAGAAGGATAATATTAAATCAGCAATAGCTTTCATAATGTTTTGTTTTCTTCAAAACAGCTATTCATATCATCAAGTATGATATAGTCAAACAAAACAGGATAACACCATTCCAGCTGATGATTTAAGACTTTAAAAGCCTTCGAAGCTATGAGATGGGGACTCATGCTTACCATAAAGTCTTATATACTCTTATCAAATCTCATACTAGGGAGACTATATGGTATTTACCCTTGTGAGTTTGGTTTATTTCACTTAAGAGAATGGTCTCAAGTCATGTCCATTTATTTATAAATATCTCAATGTGATCATTCTTTATAGCTGAGTAGTACTCCATTATATAAAAATGCCACAACTTTTTTATCCATTCCTCAGTTGATGGGAACTTACGTTGTTTCCAAGATCTGGCTATTACAAATTGTGCTGCTATAAACATGGGTGCACATATATCACTGTGGTATGATGTTTTCAGTTCTTCTGGGAATATGGCTAGAAGCAGAATAGCTGGGTCAAATGGGACTTCCATACCCAGGTTTTGAGGAATCTTCAGACTGACATCCACAGTGGTTACACCAGTCTACACTCCCACCAACAGTGTAGAAGAGTTCCTTTTTCCCCACAGCCTCTCCAACACTTGTTGTTGGTAGTGTTTTCTATCTTGGCCTTTCTTTCTAGAGTGAGATGGAATCTCAGTGTGGTTTTAATTTGCATTTCTCTCATGACTAATAATAATGAACATCTTTTCATGTATTTATTTGCCATTCGTATTTCTTCATCTGAGAACTGTCTATTCATTTCAGATGCCGATTTTTGGATTGGGTCTTTGAATTTCGAGGGTCTGTTTTTTTTAATTCTTTATAAGTTCTAGACAGAAGTCCTTTTTCTGAGGCACTGTCCATGAAGATTTTTTACCAGTTTGTGGGTTTTCTTTTCACTCTGTTGGAAATCTCTTTTGAGATGCAGAAACTCTTTAATAAGATGTGGTCCCAGTTATTGATTCTGGGAAGTACTTGCCGTGTAATTTGGTTCTTGTTCATGAATTCTCTTCCTACCTCTATATCTTTGAGGTTTTTACCTACTTTGTCTTCCAGTAGTTTTAGTGTTTCTGTTTTAATATTTAGATCTTTAATCCATTCAGATTTTAGTTTAGTGTATGGTGATAGACATGGGTCTAGTTTTAGTCTTCTGCTTATGGACAGCCAATTTTTCCAGCACCATTTGTTAAAGAGACTGTCATTCTTCCAGCAAGCATGTTTGGCCCCTTTATCAAAGATGAGGTGGTTGAGTGAGTTTGCGGTTGTGGTTGTATCTTCCAATCTATTCCACTGATCCTCCAGTCTGTTTCTATTCCAGTACCATACTGACTTTATCACTGTAGCTTTGTAGTATAATTTTAAGTTGGGGATTGTGATGCCTCCTGCCTTGCCTTTGTTGCTTAGAATTGCCTTTGCTATTCTAGGTCTCTTCTGGTTCCAGATGAATTTTAGGAGTGATTTC
>PVJX010041770.1:0-14499 GCA_004027295.1 Dolichotis patagonum
AACAATAAAACCTAAGAAATTATTACTTGACTAATTACATACTGACTTCTTGGAAATAGTTGTTCAAATTACAAAGTTAAAACATGTAAAGTAGACATTCAAACAGTGAGACTGTTAACAGTTCTGCTCCACGATCTGACAAAAACAGCAATATGGTCATCCATCTTACCCACTCAAATATACATGCAATTATATCAAAGGGTAAAATTAAACACAACAGAACAGAGCAAAGCAGATCACAAGAAAGCAATGTAAGACATAAATTTCAAAACTAGACAATTGGAGATATTTCCTCTCTATCATATTGACTCTTGTTTTCTTCCAAATAGTTGTCCATATTGTCACATATAGGGAACTCACATGAAACAGCTTAGTATGGAAGTTTGCCTTCTGTTTTAAGATTGGCCCACAGCAAGAGGTGTGTGTCTCTTCCAAGGTCACAAGACATTTGGTCCTCTATGCTGGCTTCCTCGAGTGCCTAGCCCTATCTGACAGCCTATAATATTTCTAACTGGCTCAGCCACCTGTAACAAAAGTACTATAACCTTTCTATTTTCTGATATCCTCTTGAATCTCTTTTTTCAGAATACTGCAGTTTTCAATGTAGAGGTCTTTTACTTCCTTCAATAGATTGTTCTTAGGTATTTCATTTTTTTGGATGCTATTGGGAAGGGTGTGGTTTCCCTAATTTCTCTCTCAGCAAGAGTGTTATTCATAAAAAAAAAAGAGTGTTATTCATGTACAGGAAAGCTATTGATTTCTGAGTGTTGACTATCTAGCTACGCTACTGAATTTGGTTATTATCTAGAATTCTTTTGGTGAAGTTTTTTTTAATCCCTGGTCCTATTCTTTTTAATTCTTTTTCTTGTCTAATTGCTCTGGCTAAGGTTTCCAGAACTTATTGAGTAAGTAAGACTAGCAATAGTGGACATCTTTGTCTTGTTCTGATTTTAGAGTGAAAGTTTTTGTCTGCTTAGTAGATGCTGGCTGTTGGTTTGTTATAGATAGCTTTTTATCAGATTGAGATAAAGACTATCTGTAAGTGCGTAGCAGGCGGGCACTTATGCTGCTGAGCTAAATCCTCCGCCCTATTCCAATTTTCTGTAGGGTTTTTATTATGAATGGGCTGGGTGTGGTGGCTCATGCCTGTAATCCCAGCACTTGAGAGGCTGAGGCAGGAGGATCATTGCAAATTGGAGACCAGCCTGGGCTATGAAGTAAGCTCAAGGCCAGCCTGAACTGCATTGTGAGACCCTGTCTCAAAAAGACAAAAAAAAAAAAAAAATGGTGTTGGACTTTGTTAAATTTTTTCTGCATCTATTGAGATGATCATGTGGTTGTTTCCTTGGGTTTGTTTGCTTTTTAGTTTTTTTTTTTATCAGTACTAGGGATTGAACTCAGGACTGTGCACTTGCAAGGCAGGTGCTTATGCAGCTGAGCTAAATCACCCTAGTTTTTTTTTTTTTTTTTTTGGTACTGGGGATCAAACTCAGGACCTTGACCTTGCGCTTACCAGGAAAGCACTTAAGCCACTGAGCTAAATCCCCAGCTGCTTTGTAGTTTTTCAATGCAGGGTCTTGCCATGTAGTTCAGGCAGGCCTTGAACTCACTTTGTAGCCCAGGCTGGCCTCAAATTTGTGGCAATCCTCCTGCCTCAGTCTCCTGAGTTCTGGGATTACAAGCACATGCCATCATGCCCAGCTCCCCTTGGCTCTGTTAAAATGTGTGTTACATTTATTCATTTGCATATGTTGAACCATTCCTGCACCCCTGGGATGAATCCTACTTTGGTCATAGTGTATAATCTTCTGGATGATTTGCTGCATTCTGTTTGCCAGTATCTTTTTTTTTTTATCGGTATCAGGGATCGAACTCACAACTGCCTGCTTGCAAGGCAGGCGCTTATGCCGCTGAGCTAAATCCCCAGCCCCTGTTTGCCAGTATCTTACTAAAGATTTTCATATCTATGTTCATTAGGAAGATTATCCTGTAGTTCTGTTTTTTGGTTGGACCCTCTCTGGTTTTGGTATTAGGGTAATGCTTGCTTGCAGGAATGAATTGAAAGTATTGCTTCCCTTTCAATTTCATTAATGAGTTTGAGAAATTATGGTATTAGTTCTTCTCTAGGCTTGTGCCAGTTTCTTGTAGAATTCAACAGTGAATCCATCAGGGCCTGGGCTTTTTTTGTTGGTAGGTTTTTAATTATATTTTCAATTTCATTGATTGACATTGGTTTATTTAAGATTTTTATATCTTCTTGATTCAGTGTTGGTAATTTATATATATATATATATATATATATATATTTAAGAAATCTGTCCATTTCTTCTCCATTTTTGTATCTTATTAGAATACAGTTTCTTGAAGTAAGCATAGATGATTTTTTGGATTTCTGCAGGGTCCATTATGATTTCACCCTTTTTGTTCATAATTGGGTGGATTTGAGTCTTTTTTCTCCTTTTTTTATAAGGTTAGTAAAGGATTCGTTGATTTTATTTAATCTTTCAAAGAAGTGACTTTTTGTTTCATTGATTCTTGTATTTTTTTTAGTTTCTGTTGCATTAATTTCTGCTCTGATCTTTTAATTTCTTTCCTCATATGAGCTTTAGGTTTGACTGCTCTTCTTTTCCTAGAGGTTTCAGGTTCAACATTAAGTTGTTTATTTGACCTTGCTCTGTTTTCCTGATATGTGTATTCACTGCCATAAAATTCTCTCATAGGACTGCTTCATTGTGCCCCATAAGTTCTGGTATGTTGTATTTGCATTACTGTTTAATTGTGGAAACTTGTCTAATTTATTTTATTTTCAAATTTATTTTTACCATTATTTAATTTCTTCTGTGACCCTTTGGTTGTTCAGGAGGGTGTTATTTAATTTCCATGGGTTTATGAAGGTTTATTATTCTTTATGGCAGAGTAGTATTCCATAGTTTAAATGTCACATTTTCTTTATTCATTCATCTGTTGATGAATACACAGGCCACTTCGAAGATTTAGCTATTATGAGTTGTGCTGCTATAAATATTTCCTATCTTACAGAAGGAAGACAGAGAGGGAACAGTGTGAGTGCATTTAAGTATAGTTCTGTGAGCTTAGTAGTTGAATTGTTACCCAATGGCTCTGGTTTTGCTGGAGTCAGCTGAGAGTGAGTGGGAAAGGGGTTTAAGAGATTTGATAAGAGATAAACATGATGGGGACAGCTCTTTAGAGTTCTTTGCCCCAGGAGGGCCACTGCTGTCACCACCAATTCTGCCTGGACAGAGCACCTGAGCTCAGGCCTGTACCAGCGTCAGGGCTAGACATGGATTCCATCGTATCTGCAAGTGAGAAGTTAGGCTGTTGCTCTCTCAGGGATGCTGGCTGAAGACAAGATTGTTAGCGTTCTGAGCTGATGTCCCCCAAAATCTCTTTTATTTGCAGATGGAGCTTTGGGGAGGTGACTGGATTGGGACACCGTGCTCCCTGGGAGATTAGTCCACCGCTGAGTTCATAGCTCAGTGTGCTGATAAGCAGTGGGGCCTGGTCAGAAGAGTGGCCACTGCTGGCCTGGCCTGCAAAAGTTCATCTCTTTCCTGGCTTTTCCTTTGATCTCTCTGCTTCTAGTCACTATGGCTGAGTAGCTCTCCTCTGTGCCACTTCTGTGCCCGGTCACCCTGCTCTGGATCTGAGGACTATAGCTGGGAACCTTCGACAACTGCGAGCCAAAATAAGCCACCCCTCCGTTAACTGGTGCGTTGGGTATTTTGTCCTAGTGACAAGGAACATGACTAAGCCAGTGAGATTCCTGGGTCAGAGAAAAACTTCATTATTCCGCAGACGTGTGCCTGTCAGCCCAAGAGTGGAGCGCGAGAGTGCCGGTACTGCAGAAAGTGAATCTGATCTTAAGTATCTGAGACACTTTGAAGGAGGCTGAGGTCCTGTGTGAGCACGGGAGAGTGACCTGCCGACCACATTCAGACTAAGCACTGACGTGACCTCACTTCCTTCTCCTGATAATGCGTGTGACATCTGGGTTACACTTCTGGATGGCCATGGTGCACAGTAAAATGACAGGATGTCCTGAATCAGACAGAAATGGATTCAGAACCTGCTTTTAGTGTCTAGCCCCAGTCTCTCTAAATGCTTTCTAAACTGTAGGATGGACACAACAAAAAGATTCCTCCCAGAGTTGTTGAAAACATGATGGCCAGGCGTGATGGCACACATCTGTAATCCCAACACTGGGAAGGCTGACGCAGGAGGGTCCCTATGAGTTTGAGGGCAGCCTGGGCTAAGAGCAGTTCAAGGCCAGCCTGAATTACATAACAAATCCTTGTCTAAAAAACAACAACAACAACAACAACAAAAATATCATATGATGTAGCATAGGCACAGCAGGATACATTTTTGGAGTATACCCAATAATTTACCTGCCCTTGCATTATTTAGTCCTTCTTATATTTATTTAGCTGGGCAAGTAGACATATATTCCTGCAAAAAAAAGATTTATCTCAGAGAAAAGAGAAAAAACTTGGTTCTAGAGTTTTGAGTCTCAAAAATCTAGCTAAGATAGATCTCAACATAAGAACATAAATTTGGACTGGACATGGTGGCGCACGTCTGTAATCCCAGTACTCTGGAGGCTGAGGCAAGAGCATCAAGAGTTCAAGGCCAGTTTGGGCTACACCGTGAAATGAAGAACAGAAGGAAGGAAAAGCGAGTGAGCTGGGGATGTAGCCCAGTGGGAGAGCCCTTGCCTAGCATGTGTGAGACCCTGTGTTTGACCCACAGCATTGGAAAAAAATGAGGGCAAATGTGAAAACATCCCCATGATGGGTACAATCCTAGACAGACACAGGCACACTATTTGCATTTGCATTCAGAATTATACTTCCTAAATCGGAAATGCATAAGGTCATCGCTGTGAACTGATTTGTAACCTACCCCTGCTACAGTTGAGTAGGCCAAAAACAGTCCAGGTTCCTCTGTAGCACAGGGAGAGAACTGCCAAGCGCATACCTCCTCGTATGCAATATATGGTGATGTTTATTGAAGATTTCGAGAATAGGCAGAAGGCAAAGAGCGGAAGGAGTGAAGGGGAAAATAACTTGAGTGCGGAAGAGAAAAAAGGGATTCAGTAGTTCAGGCTTGCGGTGTTTCTAGGCTCAGACACCACCGGCCCAAGGTGCCTCCTTTCATCGCTCTCTGTTGTCAGCAGTCTACCAGACCTCCTAAACTTAAGCCCGGGTAATCACTAGGGAGGTGTTGTGTTTATGGCTGAATGGAGAGAAGGGAAGTGGCTCATGCAACTTCCCAGTTTTAGGATTAAGGAAGCCTGGGTGAATGTCAGGGTGGTGTACTGTTTACAGCTGAAGAAAGGAAAAGGAGTGACTCACTGAACTCTTTTGCTTCTAACTGTATCACCTTTACCCCCAAATAAACCCTTGACATGCTCAAGTCCTCGTCCCTAGCTCCTCAGAATGTGACTGTACTCAGAAATGCGGTGATTGCAGATACAATCAGGATGAAGTCACTCTAGAGGTTGGTAGCCCAATGTCCTTGTAGATGGCTGTGAGGGCAGAGACATGCAGAGTGACTGCCATGGAACATCACTGTGAGCCCAGGGACACAAAGAACTGCAGGGATCAGAAGGCAAGAGAAGGCACAAAACAGCTTCTCCCCAAAAGCCTTCAAGAGAATGTAATCCTGGGCCAGAGATATAGATCAGTGGCACAAGTGCCTGTCTGGCAAGCACAAGGAACTGAGTTTGATTCTTGGTACAAAAAAAAAAGAAAGAAAAAAAAAAGAAAAGAAAAAGAATGTGATCCTGCTAACATTGAATTTGGAGTTTTAGCCTCTAGAGCTAATGAGAGAATCAACTTTTTTTTTTTTTTTTTGTACCAGGGATTATTGAACTCATGACCTCGCCGCTTGCCAGGCCGGCATTTACACCACTGAGCTAAATCCCCAGCTCCTTTGTTGGGGTTTTTGTTTGTTTGTGTTCCCGTTTTGACACAGAGTCTCACTATGTAGTTCAGGCTGATCTTGAACTCACTATTGTAAGAAACTGGCTGTCTTTTCTGTCAAAGGTTAAAACAGGAGCGCCTCTGTTTTAGACTCTAGTCCAGTCTGGGTGGTCCCTGCGCAAAGCAATGAAATTACAGGAAACGCCTGTTTCTTACAAATTCTAGAAACAGCCGGCTTTATAGCACATTGGCACAGCGCCAGCTTGGCAAGTGCAAGGTCCTGAGTTCAATTCCCAATACAAAAAAAAAAATTCTGGAAACACAGTTACAGAGCAAGACAGGTTATCAATAGCCAAGGGCGTTCCATTCCCTCCCTTAGCAACCCAGCCCAGCAACTCCTCAGTCCTACCCTTTGGCTGCTCAAGTTAGCCAATCAGGAGAGACTATGAACTTTCTACCCAGCCAATGGGGGAAAAGGCCAGCTGCTTCCCAGGCCATGGGGTTTAAAACCCCTTCCTCCCGGAAGTTTGGCACTGTCTTGTGTCTGAGGGTGCTGGTGCTCTTCTGCGGAAGTAAACTTTAAACTTTGCCTTGTCCAGTCCTGTTCTTTGCTGTCTGAATGCATTCTTTCTGGCATTGCAATTGAGTCTGTAGACTCATTTTAACACTACATAGCTCAGGCTGGCCTCAAACTCATAGTTATTGTGCCTCAACCTCCTGAGTATTGAGATTACAGGTATGCACCACCTCTCTTAGCTGTCGTGGTTTTAAAAACAAATTTTGTGGTTGTTTTCTGACAAGATTTTTCTATATAATCCAGGCAGCCCTTGAATTCACAATCCTCTTACTTCAGCTTCCGGAGTGCTAGGATTACAGGTGTGCACCTATGCCTGGCCAAGATTTCTGTTTTTATAGCCATCTAATTTGCAGTAACTGGTCACAGCAGTCCTGGTAAGTAAACACAGTCATAATGACCATGTCACAGGGTGAATTTTGAAAACCTGAGTCTCCTTTTAGAGAAGCGAAGTGAATTCAATGCTCTCGCTCTATTATCAAAGTAGTAATGCCCTCGAAGCTCCCCAAGTTGGCACACATCTTAATCTGCTATAAAATAGTGGCCTGATTTCCAGGTGTGGTGGTGCACACTTCTAATCCTCAGGAGGCTGAGTCAAGAGGATTGCCACAAGTTTGAGGTCAGCCTGAACTAGATAGTGAGACCTTGTCCAAAAACAAAACAAAACAAAACAAAACAAAATAAAACAAACAAAGCACAGTAAAATGATGACCTGGGTGTATGTAAAGAAGCTGGATTTTGTTAGTCTTTTTTTTTTTGAAGGGGGTAGGGACTGGGGATCAAACTCATGACCTCATGTTTGCCAGGCAAGCACTTACACCACTGAGCTAAATCCCCAGCCCTAAGAAATTGGATTTTGGAGGATGAAGCTTACCTCTTATTTATTTATTTATTTATTTAGTACTGGGGATCAAGCTCACAGCCTTTGAGCTAAATCCCTGGCATGAGGCTTATCTCTGTAGTACTTTCCCACCCCCAGAGTTAAGGGGAGGGAATTGTTTCGGGCCTTTAAGATTTGAGGTAAATTCTGGGCAATTTAACACTTTAGCGAGACCCTGTCTCAAAGGCTAGGAATGTAGTTCTGTACAAAGACCCTGCGTTCCATCACCAGTACCATACACCATATACACACAACAGGAACAGGAAATGACAGTAATATACTGTAATAAAAGTTTATAAACTCGAGGCATGATGGGCATGCGTGTAATCCCAGCATTTGAGATACTGAGGCATACAGATCGCTGTGAACTCCAGGCCGGGCTGGGCTACATAAGCCAGTTCAGGGATAACCTGCACTATATAGTGAGACCCTGTCTCAAAAAGACTGAGACAAACACATTTTTTTTTTTTTTTTGGTACCGGGGATTGAACTCATGACCTCACACTTGCCAGGCAGGCGCTTAAGCTGCTGAGCTAAATCCCCAGCCCAGACAAACACATTTATGAATGTACTCTCACAAACCATCTTTTTTTTTTGGTACCGGAGATTGAACTCATAACCCTGTGCTTGCCAGGCAGGTGCTTATACTGCTGAGCGAAAGCCCCAGCCCTCACAAACCATTTTGTACTCTACTCACCTTTCGTCTTGTGCTAATATGAGAAGAAATGTGGCGAACGGATGTAGCTCAGTGGTAGAGCACTCATCTAGAATGTGTGAGGCCCTGGGTTAGATCCTCAGATCTGCAACAAAAAAGAAAGTGAAGTATGAGATTACTACTGATCTTCTATATAGGTTTTGTTTTGTTTTTGTGGAGACAGGGTCCTTCTGTGTAGTCCAAAGAGGCCTTGAACCCACCATGGAGTCCAGACATGGCAAGCTTTCTGCTTTATCCCTTTAAGTAGCATTATGATCATAGGTGTATGCCACCACAACCAGCTTGTTGACCTTC
This sequence comes from Dolichotis patagonum, assembly GCA_004027295.1. Taxonomy (NCBI): domain Eukaryota; kingdom Metazoa; phylum Chordata; class Mammalia; order Rodentia; family Caviidae; genus Dolichotis; species Dolichotis patagonum. The sequence goes on from PVJX010041770.1 coordinate 8,409, forward strand.
TGACATCTTGCCAAAGATTATTGGTCTCAGGTATCATGATGACCTTGACCTTCTGCCATGATGTCAGAAAGAATACCCTGCTTCAGCAAGATGGGGTTGATGGTTTGATGTCATTCTGAAATTAATTGCAGGAAACAAAGTATGAAAGATGAAACTGTAGGTGGGGGCTATTGTACTTTGTGGTGAAAGTGAAACTTTCCTAAATCCACAAGGACAACCCTTAGCTTTTTTGTTTTTTTTTAAATGGGATCTTGCCAGACATGGTGTTGCATATCTGTAATCCAGCACTGAGGAGGCTGAGGCAGGAGGCTATGAGTTCAAGACCAGCCTGAACTATATACCAAGACCCTATCTCAAAAAAAAAAAAAAGTTGGGATCTTGCTATGTTGCCTAGGCTGGTCTTGAATGCCTGGGCTCAAGTGATCTTCCTGCCATAGTCCCCTGAGTGCTGGGATTACAGATGTGTGCCACCAGGCCCAGCCTTTCGGAAAATTTTGAAATTGTTTATCTATTTTGCCCTCAAAAAGTTTTGTTTGGATTTTCCATTTTTTCTGTTCTCAACACTTGGTCATGGTGTAGATTGTGTGATGGCTGGCGCTGCAGAAGCCATATCAGAAACATCAACAAAGGCTAACAGTGATTGCCTGCTTGAGCAAGCACTGGGCTGCTGACCTGCAGATCCCTTATTAGGAAGGAGAAGTGGCCTCTGACTAAAGCTGCTGGGAGCCAAGTTTTCTATGCAGCAAAATTATTCCTAACCAATGCTATTGATAGGATAAAAAGCAGAGAAAAAAAGGGAATCAGTTCTTAGCTCTTGAGTGTTAGCGCCTAGGACTCAGAATGGTAAAATACAAACAGAAACTTGGTATGAGGTAGGCTTAGTGGTGCATACTAGTAATTCTAACACTTGAGAGGCTGAAGCAGGAGGATCACTGCAAGTTCGAGGCCATCCTGGGATACATAGTGAGTTCAAGCCAGACTGAATTACTTAGAGACCCTGTCTCCAAACAAACCACAACATCAACATCCCTCTCACGTTTGTCATTATTGTAGGCATGCGCTGAAGTGTATTTACTTGTGACTCTAAAGACTTTTCATATTCTTTAATAACCCAAACAGATTTTCAAGGTTGTATTATAAATTTCCTGCCTCATTTTCTTCCTTTTTTTTTTTTTTTTTTTGGTACTGGGGATCAAACTCACGACCTCACTCTTGCCAAGCAGGTGCTTACAGCACTGAGCTAAATCCCTGGCCCCATTTTCTTCCTTTCTTCTGCTTTTTTTTTTTCCCAGTACTTTTCACTGAGCTACATTTTTTTACCAGCCATTTTTTTATGTTGAGACCAGGTCTTGCTAAATTACCCAGGTGATCCTCCTGCATCAGCCTTCCAGTGTGCTAGGTTTATCGAGTGTATCATCTTCCCCGGCTTGCTCCTTCTTTCCTTTCCTTCCCTTCCCTTCTCTTCCCATTCCTTTCCTTCCTTTCCTTTCCCTTCCTTTTCCTCCTTCTCTTCTTTGCTTCCTGTCTTCCTTCATCTTTCTTTTTCTCTTTTTTCTCTGTGATACTGATTGAACCTAGAGCCTCAAGCTTGCTATATTCAAGTCTAGTGCTGAGCCTTATCCTTGTCCCTACCTCGTTTTTTCCCCCTATTTATTATTATTATTATGTATTTGTTTGTTGTGAGACAGAGTCTTGCTATGCAGTTCAAGCTGGACTTGAAATCACTATGTAGCTCAGGCTGGCCTCAAACTTGTGGCAATCGTCCTGCCTCAGTGTCCCAGAATGCTGGGATGACTGGAGTGTGCCACCACACCCAGTCGTTTACAAATCCACTTTGTGTCAGTCCCTGTGCCCAGTGCCTTCTTGACAGAGAGGGATGGCAGAAAGGTAACTGATACTTTGTTTCTGCTGGATGGATCGCCACAGTAGGTAGGCCACTAGAGGATGCAGATGTAAATTTTATTGTTATTAATTTGTTTTGTGTGGTACTGGGGATCAAACGGGGATCTCACTTTTTTTTATTTTTAATTTTTATATAGGATCTCACTAAGCAGTTCAGGCTGGCCTTAAACGCACTTTGTAGCTCAGGCTAGTGTGCAACTCGCAACAATTCTCATGCCTCTGCCTCCTAAGTGCTGGGATTACAGGAGTGCGCCACCGCACTCGGTGGTAAGACCTCACACTTACTAGGCAAGTGCTCTACCACTGAGCCAAGGTCCCGGGCCCAAGATTTTTATTTTGATAGGAGCTGCAGGAAACGTAGCAGCTTACCAAACCTAAAAGAAAAGAAACCCAAACTGCCATTGACAGTTGGATCTGGTAGCAAAGCTTATGAAGCTGAAATTCGAAAAGCCTATCACCTGACGAGACTGACGCTTCCCTTGGGAACTGGGATGGGTCGGGGAGCCGAGAGAAGGAGGCATCCGAGGTTGCAAAGAGTATGCAGAGAGCAATCAGCAACCCGGCAGCCAACCCTGAAGCAAAGAGGAGCGCTCTGGTGGGGGCAGAGGGCTAGCACGCTTGCGCGGACCGCCTTGAGGGGGCGGGGTCTTGGTGGGCGGAGCGCAGGGCCCCTGCGCCTGCGCACTGGGCTCGGCGGAGTGGGGGAGGGCGGCCGTGTGTGTCTGTGTTGTTGTTCGGCGGCGGCGGCTGCGGTGGCGGCAGCAGTGGCGGCGGCGGCAAGATGGCTGCCCACGGGGGCTCCGCGTCGGCGGCGTCGGCGCTGAAGGGGTTAATCCAGCAGTTCACTGCCATCACCGGTGAGCGATGCGGTTACCGGAAGGTGGAAAGTGGGGTCCTGGAGTAGGCGGCGGGACTGCCCCCGGCTTCCCCTGCCCCGGTGCGCGCCTCCCTCGGGCTTCCCCCGCGGCTAACGTCCTCTCTTCTGAGGAAGCGGCGTCGGCGCCGGGGTCTGGGGTTCGCCCGGGAGTCAGCGCCCGTGGCGTCCCCATCCCTTTATTTGGTTTCCTGGCAGTTTGGAGCGAGACCCCCACACCCCCTGCCAGCCTTTGAGCGGAGACTGGGCCGAGCCTTGGTCCCCACCGCCGGCCGGGGACCTGGGCGGAGGGTGGGGGGCCGCGCCCGGGCCACCGCCCTCCTCCTCGTCTGTGTCCCCTCCTTCTCCTGTTCCCGGGGCAGAGGGAGAGGGGATGTGGGGCTCCCCTGCTTCCCTGTCTCTATTTTTCTACCCTGGCCGGGTCACCCGCCCCAGTCCCCGGCCCGCCAGTCCCTTTTGGGGGCCCCTGTAGCCCTCGCGGTTGTTCTGGAGGCGTAGGGCCCGATCGGCGGCGCAGTAGGGTCGCTAGCGCCTTTGCACGCCCGAGTGACCAGCAGCCAGAAACGGGGTGCCCAGGAGCAGCTTGGGGACTGAGGATGTGGGAGAAGAATGAGCGGGAACCCCCCAAGCTTCCGCGGGGAAGGCCTGGTGGAACCCTCTGTGGCGTTTCCCACCTCCCCATCATAAAATCCTCAAGACCGAGACGATGGCGCCAGAGCCTCCTGCTGATAAAATAGGGATGGCGGCAGAAACTTCTCTGAGCGAGATCCGTTTCTGGGGCTCGGTATCCCCCAAAAACCTTAGGCCTGGGTTTTCTTTTTCTTTTTTCTTAGTACCCCTTGAGAAGGGTATACGCAGATCTTCTAACTACCTGGAGGAAAGGCCTTGAGCCATTCTGTAAATTCTGTGTCAGTTTCTCTCTGATGGTGCTGAACTTTTTTTGCATGAGTTATTAGAGGGCGGAGCAAATGATGGAGTTCTCTGTGGAGTGATTTGAGAGAAGAGTACTCCATGTGCTTGAGTGTAATTTTGACGTTCTGGTTTGTCGTTTTGGAAGGTTAGAATTGAGTTCCCTTCTCTTAACGGATCTATACTTCACTGGTAGTCATCTGCTAAATGCAGACCAAGAAGGGCTCCCCTGTTCTTTAGAGTTTGACTTGCAAGATATGATTGGGTACAATTTTGCATTCTTTTAACCAATATAGATTGTATGCAGGTTGCAGTTTTTTTAAAGTTAAATTTTTTTCTCTGCAATGCTGATTTGATGTTGAATGTCTCATGGCATGAAACGTGGCCCCTTGAAGTTGGTAAAATAAAGTGTCAAAGCTGGAGTGAGAAATGGAATGATTACTTTGTGTGATATCTTGGAACTTTGTGATTGGCTTATATTAAAGATGTGAATTTCTTTATGTCTTGTCCAAATCATCGCTATGGAAGAAAATTAGGTTATTGTGTATATAAATTAATATTGCTACATTATTTTTATATGGAAAATCTTTGGGGTGAATCACATAAAAAATGAATATCATGAATCCTTTCTTTACATTTTCTAGAGATGATTTAAGGTGACATTTACTTCGTTGTGTGAATTACTTTCCCTAAGAAGCAACACTTTTTTTGGGTACTGGGAATCAAACTCAGGACCTTGCACTTGCCAGGTAGTGCTGTGCAGCTGAGCTATATCCCTGGCCCAAGAAACGATTTAACCTTTTTTAAAAATTTTTTTTCTCAATCAGATTTTATTGGTACTTTTTAGATATGCATAATGATCACATTTATCATAGAGAATTTGTACCTATTTGTACATGATATAACTTGTTTTTTTCCCCATTTCCCTATCCTTCAACTCTTCCTCTCTTGCCCATTTACAAAAATTTTGTTTCCATGTTTTCTTTTTTTAACTTTTCTCTTCTTTCCTTTTCTCCTCCCCTCTCTCTTGTTCCTTTCTCCATTTGAACATTTTCTTCCTATTTTGTAATAACATTTGGTCCTTATTTACATTTTCAGTTTCTCACACCAGAGAAACAATGGGGTATTTTTGCACGTGTGTGTCTATTTATTTCACTTAAAAATTTGAACTCAAGGTACATCTATTTTCCTAGAAATGTCTGGAGTGTATCCTTTATGGCAGAGTAGTAAGTACTCTGTTGTATTACTTTTATTTTTTTAATACAGGGTCTCACTGTGTACTTCACTCTCCCTTAAATTCAGCCTGGCCTCTTAACTTGCATTGATCCTCCTGCCTTAGCCTCCCAAGTGCTAGGATTACATGTGTGTGCCACCGTGCCTGGCTTTTTTGGGGAAACAGGTACCAGGACTCAAACTGTGCCAGTCAGGTGCTGGGCCATTGAACTATATTCCCCAGCCCTGTAGCTTTTTTTTTGTTTGTTTTTTTTGATTCAGGGTCTCACTATGCAGTTCAAGCTGGCCTTGGGCTCACTTTGTAGCCCAGGCTGGTGTCGACATTGCAATGATCCTCCTGCTTCAGCCTCCTACCTATGGCTTTTTTTTTTGTACCAGGGATTGAACTCACAATGTATCTCACACTTGCCAGCAAGCACTTAAGCTGCTGCGCTAAACCCCCAGCTGTCTATTTTTTTTCATAGTGCAATAGTTTTTTTTTTTTTTTTTTAAACCAGGAAAGCACTGTGCTGCTGAGCTATATCCCAGCCCGGTACAGGTTCTGGCTGTTTTGTTTTGTTTTGTTTTGTTTTGTTTTTGTGCCAGGGTTTGAGCTGCAACCTTTTTTTGGTGTGTGTGTGTGTGTGTGTGTGTACCAGGGATAGAATTCATGACCTCAAGCTTGCCAGGCAGGTGCTTATGTCGCTGAACCAAATCCCCAGCACAACAGTTTTTTTTAAAAATATATGCACAAAACTCAAATTGTGATGGGATGAATAGACTCATTTAATTGCTTTCATTGTTTTTGTTTGTTAGTCTATACCATTTGTTTCCTGGGTAGGCCTCTGTATAAATTAATTTTTTTTCTTTTCTGTCTCTCTCTTTTGGTGCTGGGGATTGAATTTTCTAAACACTCATTCTGCCACTGAGCCAAGCACCCAGCCCTTTAAGGGGAATATATATATATATATATATATATATATATATATATATATATTTTTTTTTTTTTTTTTTTTTTTTTTTTTTTTTTTTTTTTTTTTTTTTTTTTTTTTTTTTTTTTTTTTTTTTTTTTTTTTTTTTTTTTTTTTTTTTTTTTTTTTTTTTTTTTTTTTTTTTTTTTTTTTTTTTTTTTTTTTTTTTTTTTTTTTTTTTTTTTTTTTTTTTTTTTTTTTTTTTTTTTTTTTTTTTTTTTTT
>PVJX010041771.1:0-14489 GCA_004027295.1 Dolichotis patagonum
CCCGTTAGAAACATTTGTGGCTGAGAGGAGAGGATGCTGCCTCCCCTGGTCACCTCACTAGGTGGCCCTTCTGCCTTCCTGTTATCCCTGGGGCTGCTAATGAGCAGTGGCAGAGCCATGAGGAGGAAAAGAGACCCCGGGGCCAGGCAACACCCCTGAATACAGCACCACCAGGCAGGCCACGCTGTCCAGGTAGCATGGCACTGTCCTAGTTTTAGTACCGAAAGTCCTGAGTCCTAGGACAGTTATTTGGGGAGGGGGAGGGCGGGGTGACACTGGGAATTGAACCCAGGGTCTTTGCACTGAGCTACATCCCCAACCCCTCTTTGAGACCGCATCTAGCCAAGTTACTACATTGCCCAGGCTGGGCTCAAACTTTCCATCCTCCTGCCTCAGCCTCCTAGAGTGCTGGGGTTGCAGGAGTGTGCCACCACACCTGGCTCAGTGGTTCTCTTTAGATGCCCCTTCCCCTGCCCTGTCCCCCGCCAGGCTTCTCTTCCAGTTCCTTCTTCCTCTGCAGTGTCCTTGACTTGACCTTTCCCCCTCTTTTTCTGCCGGCTCCCCCGTTCTTCTCATAGCCTGGCTCAAGTTTCTGCTGCTGCCACCATCTTTGTACACTGGCCTTCTGGGTTGCTGGGGACCGACAGGAGTGAATCACTGGGCACGAACCAGAAGTCTTGGAGCTGGACAAGGCTGCAGGTGCTTCACCCTCCCTGGCTCTGGGCAGCTCCTGGGGTCCACTAAGATGGGAAAGCCTTGCCCCGCAGGTACATCTGCGCATCTGTAGACATGCGGTGTTTGCACAGTGGACAGGCGACTCACTGGGCAAGTAAGCACCCTCTGCCTGCCAGAAAGGTTGAGGCAGGGTGGTCGACATAAGCTGCGGCAGCTCTGCCCACGTCCCCAGGTGATCGACCCTGAAGTCCCCTCCCAGGGCAGCCTCAGCCCCAGCCCCAGCACCTGTCTTCTCTGCCCGCCCTCTTCCTTGAAGCCTCCTTGCCCACGCTTATCTCTGTGTTCTCAGAACTATTACACATCAGTCCGAGCTGGGCCGTTGAGGGAGGGCAGCTGTTCCCTTCCGCATTTCATGGTGCGAGGCCTTTGAAGGCCTTGACTTCACCTTTGCCTTTCTTTCCTTGCCTTTGGCACCTGGTCTCCTCCTGAGGGTTTATGGGTAACAGGACATCATATCACCGGGCTTTCCCCGGGCACTCGTCTGCTTCACAGCTGTCAGCCTAGCAGAGGAGGCGCAGGAACCTAGGGTGCACCTGAGCAGCCCCAGGGTCTTGGGTGGGATTCAGAGAGCCCGCCCCGCTCCACCACAGCATGGGAAGAACAAGGCTGGTATACAGAGAGGACTTTTCCTTGCGAATTACTGCACTTACAGTAGTAGGTTAACTTTATATTCTACTGTAAGGTTTTTTTTTTTTTAAATGGCAAGATTAAACAACTCTGAGACTGCTCTGGAGAGACAATGAAGCAGCTTTTGATTTTTCTAGAGTTTTCCATTTTTGGAAGCGTTCTAAAGGGGGCGCTACTGAGTCTCCAGAGACCTGATTGGGTTGTTTTCTCTGCATTGCTGGCCTGTGAGTGAAGGCGGGGCTGCTGCTGCTAGTCCTGAGCCCTTGCTCTGCTCCTTTGTAGCCAATCGCATGCGTCTGTGTGTGTGTGTGTGTGCCTGTGTGTGTGTGTGTGTCCGCACGCATGCATAAGCTTAGCCAGACTGACTCACAATAAAATAAAACATGGGCTGGGGATGTAGCTCGGTGGTAAAGCACCTGCCTGGCGTGAGCAAGGCCCTTGGTTCAGTCTTCAGTAACACACACACACACACACACACACACACACACACTTACAGGAATAATACATAGTTTGTAAAAAATCTAAAATTATCAGGGGCCAGAGATTTAACTTAGTAGCACAAGCATCTGCCTGGCAAGTGCAAAATCATGAGTTTGATCTCTGGTACCAAAAAGAAAAGAAAATTGTCTTTGCTCTTAACCTCTTAGAAACAGCCACAAGGAACGTTGTCATTTGTACTTTCCAGATTTTTTTTCACCTGTGCTGCTCACGCATACACCCAGGCACAATCATGGTTTACACAGGCGAGCTCATTGTACATGTATGATGGAGGGGCCTGCTGTCCTTGGCTGATGTCACGTTGTGGACATTTTCTCCGTGTCAGTATAGATTAGTCTGTTTATTCACTCAGCAAATACATACCAAAGGTCTCTCACCGTCTGGCACTATCCTGGCTGCTAGGGATGTAGCTTTGAACAAGCATTGCTGGCTGCCATGGTAGCACACACCTGCAACCCAGCACTCAAGAGGCTGAGGCAGGAGAATTGTCATGAGTTTGAGGTCAACCTGGACTAGATAATGAGTTCAAGATTGGCCTGGATTACACAGTGAGACCCTGTGTCAAAAAAAAAAGAACATGTGTCTCCTGCTCTCAGGAACCCTGGCCAGGGGAGAAGCAGCAATGGGGAGCAAGGTGGACGGTGGTTATGTGTTTGGGGAAAGGAGATGAGGATGGAGGGGTTTGCTTTGCAGTTTTCATCTGGTGCTAAGTTGGGGTGGAGTCAGGGCTGTAGGAGACCCATCCTCAGAGCCTTAAAAGTGCAGCCCACCCGAAGCCCCAGCCTCTTGGCGTGCTGAGGCAGGAGGATCATTTGAAACCACAAGTTCAAGACCAGTGTGAGTAACACAGCAAGAACCTCTCTCACAAAACAAAACAAAACAAAACAAAACAAAAATTGCTCAGATTTAAGCACTCGAGCATCTTCCTATGTTGCCCATTGACAGTGACCTTTATTGATATGACATGTGACAGTGTCACATAATATGACATTTTTATGATGCTGGCCCTGCAGCTGGCTAGCTGAATTGTTAGGGTAAACAGCCAGCTCCTCTGGACCTCATTGCCCCCATTTATGGACGGGTAAGATTTTTGTATACCTAAAGGAGTTAATCCATGTGGTGGGTATAGGACAGGGTGGGGGTGAGCTCAGAGAATTGCACTGTCATTGTTGTTACCTTTTGTTGATCACTGCCCCATCAGTCCTTTCAAGGGGGACCGTCGCTCAGTGTCAGGATGAGGAGGTCCCAGGGGCAGTGGGTGGTGGAGCTGTGGGTCTCAGCCTGTGGCCTTCAGGTACCTCAGCCTGAGGTACCAAGCAGTTTGGGACCAGGAGCTCCGGCCTTGCTCCAGGTGAGCAGGGCTCCTCCTCCTGCTCGGGTGGCTGCCCAGGGGAACAGGACCCTGAATTCCATTCTGAGCCTCCCCGATTGCTCCTCCTCCTCCTCCTCTTCTTCCCCGGACTCAGGCATGTGGCTCTGCATCCTCTGTCCCTGCCCTGACTCTACTGTGGACCCCGACTGGTAAAGATTTCACCTGAGGACTGTGAGAAGTGCTAAGTGGCTTTTCTGGCTCCCCATTTCCGTTGGAGAAACACCCTGGTCCTCGTGTCCACAGAGGGTGTTGGAAAACAGCAGCCCCAAAGACAACCAACCGAGTCCCATAGTCGTTGTCACTGGTGTCCTTCTGAAAGTTCTCCTGGCTGTGCTGACTCTCTGAGCCCTAAGGCGCTCTCCTGCACAGAGGCCATAGCTGTAGCACAGTGCATTGGAAGGGACTATGGGCCTTCATGGGCTGGGGCCCAGTGTCCCAGTCACTTCATCTCTATGGTCATCTGTCCAAGTAGCCTGTGGCTTGGCAGCACAGGTGTACCTTGTGCCTCAATCTCTGACATGCAACGTGGAGCATGTGTCACCGTAGAGAACACCATATAGATGGTAGCCGTGTAGGGTTAAAGTAGCAGTGTTAGGTTTATGCACAGGTACTGTATTAAGTTCAGAAGGGTTTTATGGGCTGGCCTGGGAGCCTAACCATCATTTTAAATAGGGTTTCTTGTGGCTACAGGCTGTCAGCATTATAAAGGAGTTACTTTGAAGGTAACCTTTAGAGCAAGCCGATTATAGCTGAGAAATTGGCGATCTGTAATTCATATTGTGTTCACTTTAGCGTCTTGTGGGTTTCTGGCCTCCCAGGACTCCAGCCAGACCATGAGTCCCTGGGAGGTCCTGGAGCAGGTGGCAGTTACCTGATCGGAAAGGAGTCAGAGTGCAGCAGGGCTGCCAGAGGCTGCAATCAAGTAGAGAATCCATCAGGGGCAGGGCAACTGGCATGGAGACCATTCCTGAGCATAGACCCCCACGAGCCTTAGGAGACTGGGGTGGCACCTCAGCTTCACATGAATGAACCAAGCCCTGTGAATAACTTAGCCAGGCGGCCTGGTAAAGGGGAGACTGGAGAGGAGTTTAGTAACTGTGTTTAGTGTTTGAAGCAATATCAAAAGGTTCCCCATGAAGCCTGCTGAGAGAGGCATTGCAGGAATTTAAAGGAAAAAGTTTTAACAGCAAAGCTACTAAAGATAGGAAGATGTAGTGAGCGCCCTGTCTTGACAGGTATACAAGAGGAGGCAGGATGGCCATGTATAGAGGATACTAAAGAGGGGACTTCAGCTCTAGATAGATGATTAGACTCAACATTAACAGGTTTTTCTAACCTACAATGTCTAGATTCTTAGGCCTGCAAATAGACTTAGTCCCCCAGGCCTCTTGTGCCAGGTGGTAAGTAGTGGTGACTGACACTGAGCGGTCAGAATGATTTGAGGCTGGGTTGGTCTGAACTAAACAAATGGAGTTCTGTGATTGATTAACAATGTCTGTCATGAGCAGAGGCTGAGGCTACAGATGGCCAGGCTTTGCCATCTTCTTTACAATGATGTTGGCTGACGATGAACTTTAACTCAGGTCAAGCGGAAGTGGGGTGAACAAACCAGTCATTGAGGCACACGCCTGTAGGAGGTACACGCCTGTATTTCCAGTACTGGGGAGGCTGGAGCAGGAGGATCACCATAAGTTCAAGGCCAATCTGAGCTACATAGTGAGTTCAAGGCCAGCCTGAACTACATAGTGATAGCCTGTCTCAAAAAACAAAAAGTAGTGTGATCAGCCATCCCAGTTGGCCTGAGACTGAGGGAAAGTGGTTCCGAAAATGTGACTTGGTATTTTATTTTATTTTATTTTATTTTATTTTATTTTCATTTTCATTTTCATTTTCATTTTTTATTTTATTTTATTTTTTTTGGTACCGGGGAGCCAACTTACAATCTTGCACTTGCCAGGCAGGCGCTTATGCCGCTGAGCTAAATCCCTGGCCTGGACTTGGATTTCAAAATCCAGCCCCAGAAATACTGGAAAGACTTGGTCATCAGCAAGTCCATATTGGGCTATGGTTTCTACATATGATGCTCCATCTTTATCTCCTCTGAGTCCTAGCACAGGCCTCTGCTCTCAGTAGGAACCCAGCAGACATATGCAGAATAAATGACTTGCATGCAGTTCCTGGGAAATGGTTGCAATTCCTTGCAATTAATTAATTTGTTTAATTAATTAAAATGATTTCACTAATTATATGTACTGGAGATTGCACATTTCATTAGGCTGAGCAGATGGCTCTACTAATAATTACCAGAGCCTGGGATAGTAGGAGTGGAGACTCAGTGTAACTTGATATTGAACATTCATGTGCCATCCTTCCTGCAAATAAAGCCAACACTCCTGCACTGTCATGGCAGAGATGAAGCAGCTTTTAGTTTCCCCCTGCTCTCTTGGTGGGTTTCAGTTTTGGTTTCGTGAGACAGGGTCTCGCCACATAGTTCAAGATGGCCTTGAACTCAGTATGTAGCCTCAAGTTTACAGCAACCCTCCTGCCTCGGCCTCCTGAGAGCTGAGATTACAGACATGTACCCCATACCTGCTAGTTTTTAGTTTTCTTCTGGTAGTGCTGATGGAGTGTGGTCCTTCACCCTTTGTGACCAATGATCACTTTCTCCCTGAAACAGCTCCGTGACTTGGGCGACAAGGGTGTCATGTCAGGGTTAGATCTGGGGGTTGGCATAGTTCAGATATGTTGCTCACCCCGGGTTGGTGAGGGTGAATCAGACCTCTCAGGGCAAAAATAAGGCATGTGTGTGAAGGAAATATTCCTTCCTGGGTTGTATCATATAAGGCTGTGCCATGCACCTGTTCCCTCCTGGCCCTGGGGACTTAGGGAGACCCGGGGAGGCCATGCCTGTACACACAGAGAGAGGACAGTCCACCAGATGGCCCACACATGGCCCCGTGCTTGGGTGACTGTGGGCAGAGCTGCATGTGTGTTGGCAAGGTCCCCCGTGCTCACAGCAAGGAGATTATTGACAAGTGACCAGGACTGAGCAGCTTTTCCAGGCCAGCACCCCCTGTCCTGTTTCCAATCTTTGCAACACTCCTGCAGTTAACTCACATGAAACAAGAAAAGCCAGGTTTGGAGAAGTTCAGCCCTAAGCTTGGTCTCACACCAAGCAGGGCTTAAAACCAGAACTGTGGTCTCTAAAGTCCCCGGGTGATTTTACTCCTTGCTCTGCTGGTAAATGATTTGAGGTCATGAAAATCACACACCGGACTTGGAAAGGGTGACAGGGACAGCCATCAGGCGGGGCCACAGTTGTACCGGTGGGGGAGCTAGGAGCCCTCAAAAGGGCTGGGCTGTCAGTCATCTTAAGGCTGGCAGGGCTTTGGGGAGACTAAATCTGAACAGATCCCAGAACCCGTAGGCAGATGGTGGGTGCATCAGGAATCACCCTGTATAAAGTTCAGTCAGCCGAGGCGCTCCAGAGCAGTGCGGTGTACCCGCCAGAGAAAGTTCTGCGGAAAGAAATTGATCCTTTCTGGAAAGTCCTCTGAGAAGATTAATTTAATGCGATCTGATAAAAGTGTTTTCTTTTTGTTCATAGTTACCATTTGGAAAGATGACCCTTTGCGGCTTGCTGTGTGGTGTGTGATGAAGAAACGGGGTTAACAGAGGGGCGTAAAAGAATGAATGGCTGAACGCATGCTGACCAGGGCAGAGGGCCCCAAAACACTCGGGTCCCTCTCACTGTCTCCCTGCCTACCCCCAAGGCAAGCCTGGACTGTCTGTCTGTCCCACAAAGCTGTCCCTCCACAGGCCTTATGAGCTAGAGCAGGAATGGGTTGCCGCGTCTGAGTCGCAAACAAAAAAATGTGAATCATTCTTGAAATGAAGGAACCCTGAAAATGTGACTAATCCCTGTAGCACGCACAGGTATGAAGTGTGTTTGGTTGTGACTGGCAACCGCTACACAGTTTCGAATTTTGACTTGGTTGCTCCCGATTGGGGGACAGTGGTGTTGGGGTGGGGTGCTGGGGTGCCTGCGCTGGGTGCAGCGTGGAAGCACAGGGTACCGCTGGGACACCAGGCTTGCCCTTGGTTGCTTTGCAACCTGAAGGAGACCGGGATGTGTTGATGGCTACAGAAAGAGCGTGTGGGTCTGAACAGATGCAAAGTAGTAAAATGAAAGATGGAAATCTTAAACTTATTCAAGATGAAAATATACTTTTTAAAAATCACATACCCTATTAAATTCTGGAGGCTTCTGGGCCCGACCAGGTAGTGTCCAGATTCCATCAGCTGACACTGGGAAGCACTCTGGACTAATTCTTAAGTTGTGTTTCTGTTTGCCAAACTGTTCCCAGGAGTAGCTACTTGTCCCAGGCATTTGTGTGTCAGGCTGAAGAAGTGTGGCCGAGTCCTGACACGGCTGTGAAATTTGAGGTCTGTTAAATATAATTACACTAGAGAGATCCTGTGCTTGTAATTGCTCATCATAGTCCAAGAAGGAAAGCAACCCAATCATGGAATTTGCTGGTTGTCCTTTGTGGCTGTGAGTACACTGGGGGGCTGCAGTAATGCCTGCAGGGCTCAGAAGACTTTGCTCCTGGAGGACCAAGGTTTGCACTTTAAGCAGGGCTTGGGTGTCTGACTGCTGTTGGGTTGGGAGTAAGGGATGAAGAAGATGAATAGGAAACAGAAAGAAGAAAGGGAGCCTCTGGAGGCTGGTGCGTAAACGAGATGGCAACAGTTACGGGCAGGGAGGTGAAGCAGACGGCAACATGGTGGGTGCTTCTGGCTATAACAGCTGATGAGTGAATGGTGGGCTGAGAAATGTGTACATTTTCTCATAAGACATGAAGTTGAGTGGAGGTGGTGGTCATCTGGTATTGACCTGCAGTTTGATGACATTGAGGCCAGGTTGGGGTTTTTTCTGGCTTTTTGTTTTGCCCTTCTCAATGTTTTGGGTTTTTTTTTTTTTGACCACTGCCTCTTGTTTTGATGGTTCTAGGACTAGCATGTGGTTGCTGTTAGCTGCAAGGGAGGCAGGAAAAGTGGTGATGTAACTTAGCCACTGTGGTAGAGGTGGGCAGGAGACCTGGGGATGGATGAAGGTTATCCAGCCTACTGCCCAGTACAGACCTGTTGTGAAATTATAAACAAAGACAAGAATATGTTGCCTCATCACCATAGAAATCTGATATTTTCGGGAGTTCCTGAGTGGACTGCGTGTGGAGTCCCAGGGAGTATGGCATACAGGGCCCCCTAGGTCCCGTGCTAGTGTCCTGGTTAATTCCTGCCCTGGTCTGGGTGCCAGAGGCAAGACAGGGGAGCCAGGGTAAAACCCAATGGAACCCTCAGGCTGCTGTGTGAGGAGGGCGCCACCCCCACTTTCAGCTCCTGAGTCTCAGAAGCCAGGCAGCTGCTTTGTAGAAGTTAGTAGTAGCGTTATGATTAATTTCATTATAAATGCCATTTAAACAACAGGTGCATTCAGTATAGGACCTTAGGCTTCCGGGCAGTGGCTTCCAAAGCCTCACACGTCTTCAGCACTTTGAATTCTGTCTCCGAATGTGTGTATGTGACATCTGTCACACCCTCGTGGCTCAGGTGGCCTTTCTTTCACCCAGCCTCAGAGAACCTCTGTCTTGTCCCAAACATTGATTGTACATGCGCTACCCTCCCTACTCCACACCCTACATTTCTTTCTTCCTGTTCTCCTGTCCTTGTCCCCATGTCCCCTTTTCTATGGAGCCCAGTAAAAGCCAGGTCTATGACTTGGGTGGATGCTGCTTTTGGGCAGCAGTGACCAACAGATCACAGTGCTGAGCCGGGTGCCTATAATCAGCAGACTTCGAGCTGGCTGGTGTCAGCACAGCGACTCATTCTCCTCATAGTGCTGACTAGGATCTTCTCAAACTTTAATCTTGCGCAGATGCCCCAGGCTCTTGAAAACACAGCTTGTGGCTTGAGAGTCGGGGTGGCACCCGGGATGCTGTGGTGCTGAGGTGATACCATTTCGGATCCAGGTAGCCAGGGCCTCAGCCTCCAATGCCGGGGCCTTTTACTATGTCCTGGGGTTTGGGTCTCACCTCAAAGCAGTGGCATCCCTGCTTGATGGGGCTTTGGGGCCAGTGTGTTTGAGAAGCCTCTGGGCTGTTCTGTTGCAGACCCTCGCTTGGACTCTTGGAGCTGGGCTCTCGCTCCCTTACCATTGCCCTGTTGTCCCTCTGCACAGCCTGTCTCCCGGTGGCTACCTGTTGCAGTGCTAGGCATCCTTCGAGGCTCTGCTTAGCGACCTTATCCCTGTAAAGCCACCTCAGCCCTCCCGTCCACGTCACTGTCTCTTTCTCATGTCATGCAGGCCCCTGTGTTGCACATTTTGTGACTTGTGCTCTTCCAGGAGACTGCGGTGGCCTCCTCAACTCACGCTTCTACAAATGGAGACTCAAGAGCCAAGAATGAATGAGGTTACTCCTGGGCCCAGAGACAAACCACAGGGCTGGAGCAGAGGGAGCCCCTCCAGGTGGCCTCTCCAGACTCGGGGGATGGGTCACAGTGGCAGGGATGGCGGCTTGAGGCAGGTCTCTGTGGGGAAGTGCAGAGGGGACAGAGAGGAGTTTGGTGCTGCTTTCTTTCTCATTAGCCTCCCTCACTTGCTAACCCGCTCATTCATACGTCTTTGGTCATCCACTCTCTCATCCTTTCCACACGTGCGTGTTCCACCTGCGGGTCTCTGAGACTCCCCTGCATAAAACAGGTCCTTCCGGGGATTAGGCCTGTGCTATGCAATACTGTGGCCACCAGGCACGTGTGGCTATTAAAATTTCAGTTCTTTAAAACTGAGTAAAATTTCCAACTCTGTTCCTGAGTCACCCTAGCCACATTTCCAGCACTTAACAGGGACCAGTGGCTGTGTGCATATATGAGGTAAAATATCTCCACTGTGGCAGAATTCTAGGGGTCCAAGGAGTCTAGCAGGGCAAGAAATGCATAAGGAAACAGAAGCCACAAAGGTCAAGCTGGGCAAAGCAAGGGGAAGGGGGAGCAGTTAGGTTGGCAGAGACAGTACCCTGCCGGGAACACTGGTGGACACAAGTGTTGAGCAGGTGGGCAGGACTGGCAAGGAGAGAGCAGAAGGGAGGGCGCCCCAAGTAGTGCACGGAAAGCTTGATTCAGGGCACCTCTGGCTCTCAGAGAGGGGCACGTACCACCCACAGCCCTGCTGTCCCTGGCAAGCACACATTGGCTCCAGGCTGCTTCAGCTCCAGTCTATTTCCTTAAAAGCTCACTGCCTCTATCTTCTCAACTGTACAGTGGGCATAACATGCAGATGATAGTTATGTGGGTTAAATAAGTTGAGGTGTGGAAAGCATGCAGGAGCCCCTGGCACTTTGTACATGCTACTAAGTGTTGGCTGCTGCTGTCACTGGCTTCCAGTGTCCCTGTCCAATCAGCTGGGGGACGCCCTACCGGCAGCCGCTCCCAGAGTCCAGTGTGTAGTCCACATGCCCAGCACCTGGGGAGAGGGCTCCTGGGCTCAGGGCTCCTGCGCCCAGGTGAGCCCTAAATTCTGGCTTCCAGTGCTCCTGCCCATTCTGCCCTGGTCCTTACCATCCCCTTGAGTCCCCACAGTTCAGTTCAGTTCAGTTCAGTTGCATTTAGTTTTTCGAGACAGGCTCTCGCTATATAACCAGGCTTGATCTTGAACTCACAGCAGTCTCCTGTGTTAGCCTTCCAAGTACTGGAATGCCAAGTGTGTGTCACCACGCCCAGCAGGTGATAGAGTTGTTGACAGTCTTAGAGTTGGGATTTCAGCTGCCTCTGGGAGGTTGTGTGGGGAGGTAGCAGGTGCTGTGAATGGAGGAGTGTGCCAGCAAGTGCTCCCGGTAAATGTCCCAGCCTTCCTGTCTTTAGCTGGCTGTGACTCTATCACTCACTAGGTTCCACTTGCCTGTCAAAAGCAGTTTTCTGTTTATTTTTGATTTGTTTTTTTCTTTTTTCTTTTTTTTTTTTTTTTTTTTAGATTTCCCATGTTTAACCCTCTAGGAGTCCTTTGCTTGTATATAACACACTTGCACATCTGTGTGTGTACCTAGGCGTAACTATCTGTGTGTGCCTATTGTGGATGTGTAGGTTATTTTTCTTCCCGAGTGTCCCCAGCTGCAAGCTCACCTGGAACCGATAGTCTCAGAGAACAGACCTCTCCGCCACATCCTTGAAATTTTCCATTTCTCTGTGCCTAGAAGGTGGTCGGATGTAGCCGTTGGGATTTGTCACTGCCCTTGGTCTGGCGTCTCGGGTCCGTTGATGGGTATCTGTGTAGCAATTTCCTCTCTGAGTTAAGTAAGCACCAGAGGGCCTATGTGCTGTGGAGGCGCCCGTGTCTTTGTCCTGTGGAGCCTGAAGTCCCTGTTGGGGCCTCCTGTGGACCTCGTGCCCGTTGGAATGGGGGATGGGTCTCTGTCCCTGCCAGGGTCCTTGTTTGGAGACCAAAGTGGCCTCTTCTGCAAGCAACAAGAAACAGCTTTCCAGGCTGCATGGCAAGGAAGGGCAACCACTGGGGTGCTGGCACCACCCCCTCAGTTGATCTGCAATGCAGCAATAGCACAGGGCCTTGGGAAGCTGGGAACCATGTCCTTCAATGTTTGAGTCACCTCATGACAATACTGGTGACTCCGCCATTGAAGAAGGCTCCCAAGCATTGACAACAGTTGTGAGCTTCCTGAAACACAGTCCCTCACTGACATGAGCTCCCAGAAGAGCAAGAGCCAGGGGTGTGAAATGAGCTGCAGGAAAATGAGATACATTTTCCCTTCCTGATGATCTTAGGCAGGAGTCATCTTGGTTGGCCTCAACCAGCAAAGGATGATGGGTATCAAGGGCCCAGACCACCCTGAAGTGTGTGCCTGAGTCCTGGCTGCTGGTCTCTGCTGCTCACCCCCCACATCTAGCCTCGTGACTTCCAGCATCACCTGCTAGGATCATGATAGGGGCAAGGATTCGTTCCCTTGCCTTTTAGCGGTCCCGGAATGTCATGGGTGTTCATGGTTATTTGTTGGATGACCTCAGAGGTCTAGGTCCTTAAAAGTAGGACAGTCTCCTCTCAGCCAGAAATGCCTTGCAGAAAGCCCCATCTCACCCAGTAGGAGCAGTTTCCTTTCTCCACCTCCATCTTGGTAACGGCTGGGCCACACAGCTTGTGGAATTCTCAAGAAGAGCTGGTGCCATGATGGGGAAATCAGAATCGTCTTGAAGAAGCCAGTGGAAGGCATTTTCCTTTGAGGAGCCCACTGCACCTCTGAGTCTCTCTGAGCACAGGGGTAGAGGCAAGGTTTGCAGTGATGGGGGTGAGGCCTTAGGAGAGAAGCCGGGGTTTTCTGTGTGCCTGTAGAGGGGACCGGCCCCGCTGTTGGAGTCGAGACCATTGTTTCCTATGAGATCGGGAAGATGACATCGTCTGTGACTCCCACTACTCAGACAGGGAGCCCTCAACAGAAGGAGAGGTGATATTTTGTGCTTTGGATCCTGCTTTTAAAATTGAAGATTCTTACAGCCCAAAAATACACGGTAAGCTTGTTTTCAAATAAAAACGTGGGCGAAGCCAGGCATGGTGGTGTATGCCTGTAATCCCAGCACTCGGGAGGCCGAGGCAAGTGGATCGTTTCGAGTGTGAGACCCGCAAAGGGAGCTCAAGGCCAGCTGAATTGCATAGGGAGACCCTGTCTCAAAAAGACAGAAAACAAACAAACAAATGAACAAACAAACAAACCTTGGCAGGGGGAGGTGAAGACTTATTGCTGGTAGGCGCTGTTTGAAGGGTCCCGGGGTGGAAGCTGGCATAAGTAGTGAGACAGAATAAGTGCCCCAGACAGCTCGCTCCTCAAAGCCACTCCCTGGAAAACTCACTCATCCATCAGTTCATGAACGGGTCAGTCCACCTGGCCCCACCTCCTCCTCTCTCGGTGTGGATTAAGTGCCAACACCAGTTTGGGTGGGGGCATTCAGAAAGCCAAGGCCACACCTGGCCCTGTACATTTCTTGAGTTTTCCGGAAAAGAATGGCTATTGACTCACTTGTGTTTTACTTCCTGGGAACAAGCTCCCCTCTCCCTTCTCTTTGGCAGGGGAAAGGCTGGAGGCAGAGGGGACCTGAGAGGGACTCTCCTGGCCCCAAGGTCTGGCGCTGGTTGCTAGGGTCAGGATGTTAATTTCATTCCCACCAGCAGCGCACCACCGCATCTCCACAGCGCTGCCCACGCTGGGCATCTCAGAACATTGCTCAGGTGCTTTTCCATTCCTGTGCAGTGCGAGTGTCCTGCAGGATTGATTCCTGGTCAGGCTCCGCGCCCAGTAAAGTTTGCTGGATATCACTCGGTTCACCAGCTTTTCTCCACTGTCAGTCTAGGAGCAGGCTTTGTGCCTCCGCATTGTTGCCAGCTAGGGCTGCAGTATGACGGTGGCCGGGGGGGGGGGACTTTTCCCATGTCCTAGGTTATTTTAATCTACATTTTATTGATTTCTCCTGAGGTTGACTATTTTTTACGTGTTTGTGCCATTTGCATTTCTTGTTTTGTGGCAAACCTGTAACTCATTCCCTCCTTGTGTCTTTAGCATTTTCTTATTGATTTTTAAGCTTTTTTGGTGCATTAAGGATATTAACATGCATATAGGAAATTATTTTTTCATTTTCTTGATATTTCATTTTATATCCTCTTTTTTTACATGTAGGATTAATGCCTTTTAAACTGAACTTATCCATCTTTTGCCTTCGCGGTGTGTGCTTCCAGAATCACCCAGGTTCCCTTTATTTCCTTGCTTGCTGGGCTCTGGGAACCGGCAGGCTGTGCATGCGTGTGACCGAGTTCCAGGCTGTGGTCCTCAATTCCTTCCAAAGACAGGCAATAGTGCCGCTGTGCCCGGGGAGGAGGTGGTGGGTGGAAGGGTAGTTCTGGAAAGAGGCCACCCCTGCCCAGGACTCAGCCTGAGTGACCTGGGTGCCACCGCACATTGGGGTATGAATGTCATAGGAGTGTGGGTGTGACGTGGATACTGGTGCCAATGTCACAGAATCCTTCCTGCCACCACTATCAGGCCTCAGGGGGCAGTGTTGGCTGTGAGAGCCACAGGAGGGGAGTTAGTGTACAGGTTGTCCTGGCCAAGACCCACCGGACACAGCTGGTTGAGGAGACAGTGAGGATGAGACAGGACCAGAGCTTGTGGAGGCTCTATGGTGGTCCGGCTCTGCCTCAAGG
>PVJX010041772.1:0-14499 GCA_004027295.1 Dolichotis patagonum
ATGTACACAGCTTCTAAGCTTTCTTGGGGAGGGCTAGGGCTTTGAGCCTGCCTTTTGGTCTTGCCTTTTGTCATTTTTCTGTATTTCCTTACTTTGAGTGGTGTTCCAAAGCTTTCTCTGCTTATGTGGCAAATTACCTGTTACACCCTCAGTTCCTGGAGGGGCAGTGGCTCCCCCACAGGCTCCTGGCTTCCTCACATGGTCCTAACTCCCCTCTGTGGGCTCCTGGCTCCCTAAGTTGTAAGGTGAATGCTGGATGTGGCCACCCCAGAGCCTGTGGAATCTCAGGCAGGCCAGGCCTCCATGCCTTGTCCCAGGCAGGTCTCCAGAAGGTTCCCTGCGAGTGAAGGGCCTACAGATCCCAAAGAGTCAGGCCAGAATGTTGGTTTCTGAAAAGTTCCTGGTCCCAAACAGACCTGGCCAAGATGCCAGTCTCCACAATATTCCCAATCCAAACAGCCCGGGCCACTCTATGGGTCCGAGAGTTTCGGGTCCCAAAGAAACAGGCTGAGATGCTGCTTTCTGGGAGACTTCCTGAGGATGAAGGGCGGGGCTACCAGCCCCAAAGAGTCGGGCCGAGATGCAGGTCTGTGCAGACTTTTGATCCAAACAGCCCAGGCCACTCTACGGGTCCGAGAGTTTTAGGTCCCAAAGAGACAGCCTGAGATGCTGCTTTCTGGGAGACTTCCTGGGGGTGAAGGGGCCTACTATTTGCTTTTATTTTACTGTTTTGTTTACACCTCTTCCTAAAGAATGCTTTTGTTTTTATTTGGAATTATTTACTTTAAAGTTTTTTTTTGTTTTGTTTTTTTTTGGTTTTTAATTCAGGGAAGAGCATGAACGCAGTCCCCCACTACCACAAATTATGCAGTCGAGTTTCCCACATTTGGGGAAATCGCAGGGGTCAGCATATCCAGAGTGCAATGGATAAGCCTTGCCCTGGGAAAACTACCTTCATGATAATGGTATCTCCCTGCCATGTAAGTATTAAAGTTTTCTTAGTTGTATTTCTATTTACAATGAACATGTTATTTTGATTTTGTTTAGATGCAGCTTTAGTCCATTTTTAATGACATTTCATCCTAGTAAATAAGGGTTTCAAGGCTGTATAAAATCCAACCTTGGATCATATTCCTTGATTATTTTCATTCATCTGTGTTAGTATATCATTTTTTTTATCATTTGAGTACACAACCATAATCATATTGCTGCTACTTTAAAGGCAATCTGCCTATTTTGAGTGTTTTATTTCTTTCAAAGTATTGCTTGTAATTTGCAATTTGTGTTCTTTAAATTTGTGCTTTGATATCTGTTCAGAGATTGAAATATCTCATAGCCATGGCCTCTTCATCTATTATTCCATTCTCTTTTGAGCCTTTCATTTGAAATTCTAATAATAAACATTATTTTCTTACTTTACTAATATACATTAATTGCTTACTTTATTTCCCTTATGACTTCTTACACTCTTTATTTTTCTTTACTGCATTTTAAAAATTTTCTGACATTTTAAATGCCATATTTTCCTCCTCTATTTACCTTTGTCTTATGAATATCTCTCTTTTTTGTCAGTATCCCAGCATGGTATGATTGCTCAGCACTTCACATAAATACCAAAATCACGGTCACTCAAATTTTTCATAATAGAATAATATTTGTATGTATCCTATGTACATTTTCTGCTATTTTTGATTATCTCTAGAGTACTTACAATTCCTAAAAAGATGTAAATATTATTCCAGTAGTTTTTTTACTATATTGCTTAGAGAATAATGTAAAAAAATCAGTACCTATTCAGTACAGAAAAAAACTTATTTTTTGAATATTTTTAATACCAGTCGTTCAAATTTCCAGATAACAAGCCAAATAATTTTAAGTTACTTGACTTGAATTCTCCATCTGATAGGATTAATATCTCATTCTCACATATATTACTTTGCAACTCTGATTTTCACTTTTGTGTATTTTGTAAATGTCTATGTGTTTTAATGCAGTGTCAACCATCATCCTTATGATCTCTGAATAGTAATTTCCACATAACTCAACCTCAGAAACATGTAACCAAACATATTTTTGCAATGAACAGCTACAAAGCTTATTTTCTTAACTTTTTATAGGCTTTTTTAAAGTATTTAAAAGCAATTCTTTTCCTTAGAAACCCTGAATTAAAAATCTTTCTTTTGCAGTGTCATGGAACTCATAAAAGCTCTGTCACCTTTGCTTATTATCTGCTACTTTTGATTTATCAAGTGTTTGAAAGCCAGTGTAATGACAAGCTGTAGGTTAAACCTTATATAGAAAATCTTGAGCCCTCAAGTGTTTGTCTCTTTCTATATGTATTTAATGTCATAAAACTGTTTTTATTTTTTTCTAGATTTTCTAATTGTTTTAATGAACTTTCTTTTGTGTGAGTTCCTGTTGTGAGTTTGTGAGTTGTGAGAAGTATAAATCCTAACATTTTGTAATATTTCACTGCACATTGACAAATACAAATTTTCTCAATTTCTGGATAATCATATAGTCTCAAAATGTAGGTGAGTAAAGATTTTGGTTTTGGTCTTAATTTGTGTCCAAATATTTGTGTTAAGAAATGTTTTTAATGAAACACATTTTTTTTCAGTATTCTAGATTGAACCCAGCAATCTATCTATGAGGAAGCTACACAGCCTAATCACTATTATTTTTAAACAAATTGAAATGTAATCCAAATGCAAAATTTCAAAATAAAATTAAGAAAAGTTTTATATAAGTGCATCCAAATAAATTCACAAATTAAATAGTATGATAAAGTTTATTTACTCATTATAAATTATTTAACTTCCATAAAGGTAGAACTGATAATTCTTTAGAATTAATCCTTCATATTTTTCCCTCACAGTTACATTATGATGGATAAACTGTTGCTGGAAAAGATAATTTTTCTATTACAATTTTCTTCTAAGAAATATGATCTAAAATTTCAAATACTATAAAACATTGACAAAACAATACTGAGTAGAATAATATAATCAATTACTGTTTTATAGTACTAAATGTATATTCAATTTATACACATTACTTCATTAGAAATTATTCACACATAGGTACATGCATGGATATAAATATAAATGATGAATACAAATACACTCTTACAATCAATGTAATATTTTACACAATGAGTCCTTCATCACTGGGAAGTGTAGCAGCTGATAGCTAATGCGAAATATCTTTGTCTACTGCTGTCACAATAATTGTAACAGTTCATTTGCTGACAAAATTGATGTTACAGAAACATAGTTGAATGGAAATGGGTGCTCAAGCATGTTAAAGATAGAAAGAAAAAAGTGTAAGACAGAATTTTTTAGATGTGGATAATGGTCCACATACCTGGGCAATCAAAGAAGTGGGTCTGTAAAGACTGAACTTAACCAGTCAATTAAATATCCTAAATCTCAAACACCTCAAATAAAATTTGATCATCCTCTTCAATGCAAAATTATCGTTTACTATTTTCCTATTTTCCTTATAGTCTAGTTTGTTGTTCCTACTTGAAAACCACTGAAATTTCCAGTAAAGGTGAGAAATTCAATATTGTTGAAATAATATTACAAAAGGTTTAATTTTGTTTGCACATTTATGTTTCTGTGTAGAGAAATTTTATACTAAATAATTTAAAATAAAAAGATATGTGTGCAGTCTTCACTGCATGTTTAAATTTAGTAGTTATAGCCCTGATAATAATAACCAAATTATATAATTTACCTATGATTTGCATTTATGAAATACTTCATATGCATTTTATTTATTTCTCATAACAATAAAGGAACACATTTTTTCTAATAACTGTTGCCTACTGACAGTCTATTTTTAGGTGAGTTTCTGTGGATTCCAATTTAAATTCCATAAAATTTGTTCCATGGTACATAATTTATTGACCTTTAGAAGTTACCTCATAAAAAAGAGTGATTTTATAAAATTTAGTACTCTTAGATTTGACTAAAGTATTGCAACATTAATGGTGCAGTGTGTTGACTCTTGACACTATCATAAATGAGTAGAGATGCAGAATGCTAGTTACAAGTTTAAAATCTGGTTGAAAATTTTCCTAATGGAACTAGAAACAAAAAGAAATGACAAGAAAATTGAACTTTAAAACTGAAAAGTAAAAAGTCAGTGTAGTACATAGGGCTTTTACCATAAAGGAAGAAGAGAATTTAAAGAAATGGTAAAGTGTCTGAATTTGTTACTCTGGGGAGATACAAATGATATAGTGTACAAAGGATCAAAGTTGCATAGAAGTAAGTAATAACAGTGGAATTTAGCAACATTGAGAAAATGTTAGGCATTTAGCAAAAATTTTAGAAGTATAGAAAACCTAAAGTTTAGGGAAGTAACTTCACTGTAAAAAAAATCTAATAAATAAAGGAATGAACTTTTCTCCCCGGAATTGGTGAATTGATTGTATAAGACAGTGTAGGGAAGTTAGATTATGTCCATTTTCCTTATAACAGATTAATTAAGGATATGATGCAGGGTAAATGACTCATCATGCTTCTAAATGTTAGACCAGAGATAAAACAATTACAAAGAAAGTAAATAGTTGTATGGAGTAAACTATGAATATAGTAAAAAATTACAAAGAAACATTGATTGTGGTAGCTAACTAATTGTGTCAACTTGAGTAAGAATCATCCAACTGAATCAACATAGTTCTGAACGTGGCCAAGAGGATTTACTGAAGGCAGAAGACCTTGGGTAGCCTTGCAGCCTGAATTATGGTACAAAAGTGAAACGCAGAAAGAAGGTACATTTCTGTTTCTCAGGAGGAGCACTAGTCTTCACCTTTACCTTGGGCATTATTTCCTGGTTTCCACCACAGACCCATCAGCTTCCTGATAAGTACTCACAAGGCACATTACAGTGAAGTCTGTGGCGTCACTAGGATCCTACAGATCTCCAGTGTGCAGATGGACTTGCACTTTTCCACACCTGACACTACGGACGGCTATTGTAAAACAATTTTGTAAATTCTAGCATATTTGTATAACTTGTGTTAGGCAACAAAAAGCTTCATTTTCATTCAACTAATTTGATCAACACAGATGTAAATTCACATCCTCTGTATTGGTTAAGGAAGCGTCCACTCATTGGCTTTGAGTCTGGCCCGCGCATAGGTGGAACACTCTTCCCTGTGTGTGTTAACGAACCATGGAGTGTGGCTTAGGAGCCTGCAGCTGGTCCCTGGCCCCACTCTCTTTGGTGTTATTTTGCTGCTTTACTTTCCTGCCACATGTACTACGTAGCTTTGCTTCATCACTCCGTTCCGGCACGGCATTTCTGACTTGACGCCAAATTAATTCTGACCTACTTTAGGTTGTTGGTGTCATAGGTTTTGTCCAACAACAGGAAAGCTGAATAATATAGGAAATTAGTAGGAACCAAGAGGGAGTATTGACATGACTGTACCTAATCATGTGGTTCAAAAAACTTTCCAACTGCTCTACTGAAGGAGTCTGGAAATGTTTGGAAATATTGGCTAAAGAAGACCTAGACCAGTATATACCCACCCTGATAGGTGAGTCTGACCTGAACTCTGGAGACCAGGTTTCTGATAGAAATATAAAGGTCAAGCTTAGGAGGTTTCAGCTGGGAATAAGGAATTCTCTGATATCTTGGCTATAGGCTATGGATGCTACAACTTGGCAAAAAAAATTATGTATATTTTGCCTGTGTCTTCGGATTGCAGGAGACTTAGAGTAACAGTATTTGACTAATTGATCCACCAAAAAAATACGAAAATCAGTCCAACATTCAACAGTTACATGGACTCTGCTAGTTGTTTTTAGTTATATTTAGAGTGAGAATTTGGGGTAAAAGACAGGTACGGTATATGTGAGATACTTAAATTTTCTGCTGCAAGTGACAGTGTATATACTTGGGACTAGTAGGGAACATTAACATCATTAAAAAGAAACCAAATATTTAGTGTAGAGACAAGAAGGAAGATGCATTGTGGGTATAACAGAAATCAGCAAAACCCCATATATCATAGGCCCAAATGTGCCAAAGTATAAAATTTATAGATAAGAGGAAAGTCTCTGACACCTCAGCTTCAGAACTAGCGCTGAGAGAATTGTTACTCCAGAATTTATTTTACTCAGTCAACAAAGCACTCTGAGGTCACTGTCCAAAGGGCCTTGCTACTACCTCTGCTAACAACAGACCTTGGTATTGTCCATGTGATACCGGCTCACACAGCACACAGAATGTGAGGATGGGAAAAGGGAAGATTCCACTCAGATTTCAAATGAAGACCATGCATGGAACCCTTCAGAGTATAGTGCTGGGGGCAATGGGAATGAAGCCAAATGTGGAATTGTTACCTCATGGTTTCAGAGATTCTGAGAATGTAGACTTCTGTGGAAGAAAGCTTCAAGCTTTGTGCAGAAGTTGTCTAAGTGAGAGAACACAGGGGATGCAATTAGCAATTAGCAAGGCCACAGAGGCAGGGCCGTCACCCGGAATTCACGTCTCACCACAATATGACCAAAATACACATATGGATCTATAGGACTTAATGCTTCTCTGCTTAGATTTGATTTGCAATTTTTTCCTATCTTCTCATTTCTCCCTTTTGGAATGGAAATATTTGATTTCTGCAAATATCTTACAATTACATATTTTAAAAAATTTCACAGCTAAGAGTTTGCTTTGACCCTCTGAAAAGACTTGGACTTTTAAAAGATTTGGGAAATTCTGAGACTTCAGGGAAAGGATTATTGTATTTTGGATAGTTGCACTGTGTCAGGTGGATTTACGTTCTTTCTATTTTCTTTATTTGGAGATGTAGTATAGCTTAGGGAGATGTGTTTGGGTTACAAATTGACAAGGGGTAGAGTACTATGGTCAAGGTGGAGTGTCCACTAGAGTGGCTTTGGGATATCCCAGAGGACTGGTAAAGCACAACCCTGGATGTGTGGGGGTGGTTTGCTTCGTGTGATCTTGGAGTCTATGGCTGGTCCCTACCCTTTCCGACTAGTGCTATTCTTATTGCATCCAAGCCACCATTCACTAAGCAAGCTGTTTCATCTTCCCCTTCATCCATAATGTATCTGCTTCGAAGCCAGCTAACCAGAGACCAAATCCTTCCTTCCTTCCAACTTCCTTCCTGAGCCAAGTAAAACATCTCTGCTAAATAGTCCATGTTGGGTTTTGTGTCCATCAAGAGGAAATCTGACTAGTAAAACTTCTCTAAGCATAAATAATATTCATTGGGTATTATTTGAAAAATGTTACTTGACAAAGCTGTATACTCTTTAAAATGCACACTCAGGAGTATAAACATTGATATTCTGCTCAATAGAACATCTAGTTTAGTTATTAAATATCAAATAAATTATAATCTTATACATGAGCACAATTTATCTATTTTTATTATCATATTTATTATGATCACAAATAAATTAACATAGCCCTCCTCATATGACGTAATAATGCTGATTTAGGTACTTATTATTTTGTCCATCATCATTTCTATCTTAATCATTTTCCTCATCACTGACATACAATACCCAACATCTACAACTGTGACTCAGGCGCAGAAATTTCAGTCCACGTTTGATAGGCTTCAACCCAGAGATGGCACAGTGGAAGGGCTTAGGCAGAGGAAGCAGAATGAGAAGAGAGAAGCTGAGGAGGGGGACATACTCCCAGTGAGACACATGCTCAGACCAGGCCTCTCCTCCTGATAGAATGACAGCTATCAAAGCCATAACCCAACAGACTTCCAAAGGCCCAATCTATGAGCACAGCAGCACCTTCGTGGAGATTACTGCACCAAAATATTCCTTTTCTCAAACTGGGGTCATAAATGAGGGAATGAACTCAAGGGACAGAGCGTGATGTTTAAGATTGTGTAGGACTCTGGAAAACATTGACTACATCAAGGAGGCTTCATTGAGATTTTCCGTACTTCCTTTTTTTTTCTCTGATTCTAAATAACCAGATTTGGGAAGGAAACTTCGACCTAACTAGATGATCCATTGGAGATGAAAGTGAAGCTAGAAGCATGAATTCACTTGTGGCACATTTAGCATTATCTGTCACCTGACTAGAAATGAAATGATGAGACAGACATGGCCCTTCGATGTTAAGGAATTTAACTTTGGTTAAATTTCAGGACCCTATTATTCTTGAGTTATTACAAATCAGTTTATGAATTCTTGGTTCTAATTAAGGAACTGACAGCAGGAAGTAGGCAAAAATAAGTGACCATAACTGGGGCTGTGGGAAGTATTTCTTAGCCTAGGAACAGCAGTGTTGTAAAAAAGACTATGATTTACCTTCCCAGCAAAAAATTCACTCTGTATATGTGGAAATTCAATGATATTCAAAGCCAGTATATGCTGAGTTTTTTCTGCATTAATTTATTTTGCTTGATACTCTCTAGCTACAAGTGGCAAATGATTTTCAGTATGTTCAACTATGTTGCAAACATCAGGCAAGACTCATCACGCTGGGCATCTAATTATTAATCATTAAACTTGACTTTGCCTAGGAAGATGCTATAGGAGGTGATGCAGAAACAGGTAATATTGGAAATTCTACTTTAACTTACCTTGTCCACTCTACCACCATCACAAAGTTGTAAGAACTTTTACAAATGTTGCATTCTAAGTTTCCAAATCCGTACTCCTTGAGCATAGGCTAGAAGTGAAAAGAGCAAAAAGCTTTAGCTCTTCATTGCTGTCATAGTGTAATCTGAAAGACTCCACCTCTCTGCCTCTGTTCTTTTCCCTAATATTCCTGTACATCTTAGAGTCAGCAGAGATTTCCTTACAATTTTGCCTTTTACTTGCCCCTGTATTTTAACACACATTTTCACTGATTCACTAAGTTATCTCACACACTTCCTTAGACAGACAATATTGTTTAATTTTTTCAAATGATTTTACTCTGCATTATGAAAAATCTTATTCACATCAATAACCTTAATTACTGCTTCATTCATATGGGACTATTTAGAAAAATGATTCCAGAAGTCTATTGACAGAATTACTCTCAGGCCAAACTCCAATAAATAAATAAATAAAACCCAAAACACCCAAGGCTACAAGTTTCCAGAAATCATAATAAAAATGTGTAAATAATCTAGAAAAAAGGACTTCAAAATTTAATATTGTTTTTATGTCTATAATTAGCAATGGGAAATTAATTTTAAGTTAGCACGATTTATTTGTAGGTTATAATAATCATGAAAACTCAACAGCATATGAGCATATATACATAGATGTAAATGATTATGATATTTCATTAAGCAGTTTTAAAATATGAATTTTGTTTTTAGAACAAATGTGCAGCAGCATCTCTCTGTGTGAGTGACATGCCAGTCCCTGTAACTGCAGTAGAAACCTATGTTAGGGCATGGCTACACAGAGGCATGATGGGTAGTTTCTGTCCAATTCTTGCAGGTGCTTCAGGATAAGTAACATGTTACATTATTTACAACCTTTCAATTTCAACTACAGATCAGTTAAACACATTTAAATCCACTGTGTCTTATTCTGAAGCATATGTTACTGAGATGAGAAATAGTCAAAGAGTTTAAGGAGGCCAATGAAATAAAATATATATATTTTATTCATACATATATATGAAACAGTTAAAATAGCTATACTACCAATTGCTATTAGTTCACAGAAAGGAGAGATTTGTGCCTACTTTGTTTGATCAATTTTTGATGCTATATCTTGTAATATGTGCAACTACTGTGAAGATAAAAACATGCAATGCACAAACCATTGTTACTCTCCTACAATCTTGTTTTGAAATTTTGTACCATTGTTTTTTTTCTATTAAATAAATAAATAAATAGAAATATATGTGTCTTGCCAGTTTTAATAATCTATGGAATTTTCTGTTTGTCTGAAGAATCTTGTTTTCTTAATAGATTGTGATAGATATATAAAGACGTAATCAACTCCTGCTTTTCTAAAGTAAACATAGGAAAAATTTCTGACATTTCGCAAAGTAAATGACATTTTGAAGACTCTGTCAGAAATAACAAAGAATCGTGCCACTGCCAAGTGTTCCTCATGCAGTTTGGTTCAACTTGATGATCTGCAAGTCCCTACATGAAAACTTCACAAGAATGATTCATATCTACTGCACTGTTTATACACAAACCAACCAGAATAATTTCAACCTGGCCCTGCTCAACAGTTTACTCTGCACTTTCTTTTCCTTAGAAACCCCTTTAATGGCGTTCCTGGCTTACTCCCCCACCTCGTTCCTGTCACCCTGAACAGCATGTCCTTTGCATCTAAGATCTGCCAGTGTGGAAAGGCTTATGTGACCTTTAAAAAATGTGTATCATTAGCAACAATTGTAACCGCTTATTTGTTTTTACAAGGACTGTATTAAAGACATTGCCATGTAGCACTAGGGCATGCTAGGGCTAATGGGGTTAGATTAGGTTAGATCAGATTAGATTTAATTAGACTTATTTTGGTTAGATATTACATGTTCTAGTATATCATGTTGCATTCCATGTGAGGAACTGTTACATAATAATCTTAATTCTTTTCTTTCATCCTTTTAACAATCCCTCCTTCCTTTTCTATTGATCCTCTTGATTTTAAATTTAAACAAAGAGAAGTCATTGAGAAGTTTAAATGAAGTTAGGAGTGTTTGCATATATGTGTGTGTGTATGTACTGTGTTTTGTATACATAAAGAAGAAAATAGGGAGAAAGATTTTATTTATTAGTTCATTTATTTTTAAAACTATGATAAATTAAAAAGTAAAATAAAATAAACTTCTAAAAACTACAATATGCGTTTCTGAAGTAATTTTTTCTTGCAGCATCTATCTTGTAATCAGCAAAGGAAGCAACATTTAAGGTGATTATCACAGAGACAATATGTGAGATGTGAAGGAAATTCGGAATGCCAATCTTACATCACATTATGAATGCGCAGCAAAAATGTTGCTGGAATGATTAGCAAGGAGTGTCGAAGTTACTGCTACAAAGACAGACATTATAAATCCAAAACATAATAGAGATACTATGTTTAGAAATAGATAAACTGTATAGAGAGATGAACAGAGAATCTCATGAAAGAGAATAGAGGAAAAGCTGTGAATGCGATGAGAAGATTCAGAAGATCTAATCATCAACTAAGCTTAAAGACTCCATTTCAGAAATGAGGATTGTATCTTCACAGGATGACAAGCACCATTAATAAGTTCTCTCTCTGGTATCTACAACATGGAGAAGCTATAAATACTGACTCTTCTTAATTTTTGACAATGGAACTTGTATTATTTGACTTCTTTGATATAAAACGGTAAGTTTGTTCAGGACAGTATCTCACATTACACTATTTCCAAATTATATTTCTGTTCATCTTACATCCGAAAATAAGGGCCAGAAATATAGGCCGGCAGGACAAAAGCCTGCCTGGCAAGTCCAAAGTCGTGAGTTAAATTCTCAGTATGAAATAAGTAAATAAATAAATAGGTTTCAAATACTTGGTCCTCATAGTTTTGGCAAGGCTTAGGAGAAATTTCTGCACACACATTCACAAGAGTAGATCTGCTGCTTCACTGAGGCCCAAGACATGAGTTATGTTTACCAGCTTCGCTGCTCAATATAAGAGTAGATGGTGATAACATTAGCTTTGAAATATTTTGACATAGGTGTGAGATTTCCATTTGCTCTTTTTGAATTCCCTGTGCTCTTGGCACAGCAGGAGGCCATCTTCACTTTCACTGGCCAGCTGTCCCCAGAGTACCCTTATATAACGGTTCTTAGCCACCAAGTAGTAGCTAAGGAAGAATAGTGAATATATCTCAGAAAGACTTCTGACACATTCATCTTTCCCTTTTCCTTGGAAGTTATTCTTTAAAAAGTCAAACCTTGTTTTGAATTCAGAAAATTTTCTGTATAAAGCATTATATTTATTCACAAAACATTTGGGCTAAATTTCTTTCACATAAACATTAGAATGATAATTTTAATATGAAATAGCCCCAAAGAATAGACAAAGTTTACCCTGTTAAATTAGTAAGAGAAATGGTGAACATTTGAATTCTTTTAAGAGTTAGTTACTGGATGATTTAGAATCCAAGCATACCCTATCTCTGATTATGTATTTCTTGCTTATTATGTGAATTAAATAAGAATGCAAATTAAATTGTGATTTATCCTTACATTTGAAATCTTGTGGAAATTTTGTCAGACTTAAAATTATTTATTTCATTTTTTGATTTTTTTGTTTATTTCCTTGTGAACCAGAGAAACAGCAATATTTTATCTGAATATGTCTTAAAATATTCTTATAATGTCTTATTTTAAATTCATAGAGATACTATGTTTCTTTTTCATTTTAAATCTCAAGTTCCACAAGGACCTTTGTAAAACACATATCTTTTTGTAAGACAGATTTAGACAACTTCTTTGACTTAGCAATTATTGTTCATATGTAAGACTTCAATGTAAACAAAGATGTCTATAATTATTAATTGTTAGATAACTATTATTTAGCATTTAGTATTGATGTTAGTATCATCTAAATTTAGGCATGGCATGAGAAATAAAATGATTTCCTAAATTATATTTCATTTATGATACCATTCTTCTAGACACATAGCAGAAAATTTTCCCTATTCTCTTTTATTTACATGACTTTTGGGATAATGGGATTTCACTTATAGTCGAAGCTCCTTTATGCACCTGTGTTGTTTTTGGTCTCCATATGATGACATCATCGATAGCAGACATTCCCAAAACCTGATTTACAGTGGTAATGCTGACTAACATAAAAGGGAAGCACTTGTGAGGATTTTGACTGCAATTGTTTGTAAGTGGGATTACCATGTTAAATTTTCTCAAGAAATTTATAACTAACCATCTTCCATTTTAAAAAATTAATCCACTACTCACTGGATGGGTATTTGATTTTAAGATTACTCTTCTGATGTTTTATCAAGAAAATTTTGGGTAATATTGAGTAAGAATAGTTTTTCATAAAGCGATGCTTATGAATTCAAAATAAAAATAATGCCTCTAGCCTTCTATTCCTCATTCTGTTTGTATATGCACAGTAAACAAATGTACACATTTTGAATTCTTTAAAAATGCACCATGAAGTGAATGAAATCTTTAAGAAAAAATGTACCAATTGTAAATTTTAAAATAAGAGTATTTTGAAGAAATCAATTTATTAATTTCTTTCTACTGTGCTGATAAATCTGCTGAACAAGGTATCCAATGAATCATTGATTTATTTACTTATTCTCGCACATGAGGACAAATAGTTTTTTTATTTTTGCTAACAGGGATCAAACTCACAACCTCACACTTATTAGGAGAACGCTTTCGTCACTGAGCTAAATCCCCAGCCAACTGACTTATTTACTACAAAATATTTAAAATGCATTTTCATATGCCAGGTCTATCAGGAAAAAATAGCACCAACTCCACAAAGCACATTAATAGTAGGAGGTAAACAACAATAATTTAATGTGTATTTTAAAAATTATGTAGTGTGTTAGCTGTACCAATGAAACAAACATGTAGGAACCAGGGTGATTATGTTAAAAGTAGATATCAAGGGAAAATGATAAGGTCAGAGAATTAATGCCAATAGTTAGGAGGAGCTATAATATAATAATTAGAGGCACTTGTAAGGATTTTGACTTTGTGTGAAAATGGGATTACCATGTTAGTTTTTTTCAATCAGTTTTATAGCCAATCAACTTCCATGTTTAAAAGTATAATCCATGTCACATTGAAAATGATCAAGTGAAGAGAGATGGGTGGAACCAACAAGAATTAAGAGGGAGGTGTTGAAGAATCTAGAGGAAAGATTATAATGGCTAAGGCAAAACTCTAGCCAAGGAATCCTTGCATGCACCGGTAATTTCAATATATTTTGAAGAAAGAGCAAATGTACTCTTTGTTACCAGATTGGCCTGATTACATAAAAAGTAGTTATAAAGGATAATGACCAAATTTCTTTCTGAGTGTATTAAAGGATTTAGCTGTTTTCACCTTTTGAGAAGAAAGTCAATAAACTCCACATCTACCCATTTCTCTTTATTCACCTTTAAAATCATGTAATCATTAGTATACAAATATTGCTTTCTTATTCACACTGAAGCAGTTGCTACTTCCCTAGTCCCGTCTCATGAAAAGATATGAAGATTACCCAGTAAGTTCACTCAGAACTCTACATGTGTTTATCAGCACATTCTGCAGAATGTGAAATTCCAGGAGTTACTACAACGCAGCTTTTCTACATTCTGAAATCCCCAACTTTTGAATTCTCTCAACCATAGTTGGTTTTTAATATAAAATCAAATCTTCCATAAGAATAACTATCTTTTGAGTACAGTCAATCAATTTAAACTTTCCATTCTACATGAGGCTTATTATGGTTAAAATAAATGCAAGTATATAATTCATCCTTGTTAACATGTCTAGATGAACTAATCATCTAGTTAACTACACATCTT
>PVJX010041773.1:0-14498 GCA_004027295.1 Dolichotis patagonum
CAGAACTGTTAACAGTCTCACTGTTTGAATGTCTACTTTACATGTTTTAACTTTGTAATTTGAACAACTATTTCCAAGAAGTCAGTATGTAATTTGTCAAGTAATAATTTCTTAGGTTTTTTTGTTGTTCTTTTCCTTTTTTCCTTGGAATACTGTATTGTTGCTACCCTTTATTCTGTTCTGTTTTGTTTTTTCTCTTTAAATAAAATTATTTTTTTAAAAAAGGACTATTAAAACTGTTATAATGTTCAAGTTGTGAAATGTTAGGAATAAGCACCTCATATATCTGGAAACCACTTAAAAGAACTATGTCTGATTGCCAAATTGACAAGTGACTGGTTGTCAAGTTGACATTGTGTCAACTTGAGAAATTTAAAAGTGTAACTGAGAGACTCAGCAGGGAGCCATGATCCTTACTTTGTAAATATCTTCATCCTGTACAAGAGGAGGTCACAGAGATTTTGTGAGTGCTATATCTCCCCTGAGGGATGGGAGGTGGCCTCTGTACAATATAAAGGAGAAAAAGGGGCTTGCTCTCCCCTCTTTTTGTTCTGGCTGCTTTTGCTGGCTGCTACCTTGAAGTGTTGCACCAGGGCCATGCCATCTTGCCTTGGAGCCAGCTGATTAAGGACTGAAATTTCCATAAACAGCGAGCTAAATAAAACTTTATTTTCTCTGTTTTAGGTATCAGGTATTTCATCCCAGCAGCAAGAGAAAAGTAAAAGACAGGGAACATTCAAGATCCAAAGTAGAACAAAGTATCTATATGGGGTACAATATGACATTTAAAATGGGTCTTGAAAGATAAGCAACAGTTGACCAAGTACAAAAAAGGGCAAATTATATGGCACAACACTATCTACACAGGACAGAAGACATGTAAAAGTCTGGCTGACCCAGAGATTGAGATGTCTGATAGACATGGAATGTTGGTGTGTGAAAAGAAGTAGACGAGGACAGCTCAGTTTTAGTGCTATGAAAATAGCATCAATTCTTTGAAAAATATTAAGTATTTGAAGCCATTTGGATAGTGATCAAAGTTTATAGTTCAGATATTAAAAGAGTCTCTGTATTAAAGGCTTGGTCCCAGGGTAGCAATATTAAGAGGTGGTAGAAACCTTGAGGCGTTGAGCCCAGGGGGGACTCTTTATGTCACTGGGGATGTACTCTCAAAGGGAATGGTGTCTGGCTCCTTCTATTTCTTCTCTTTTACTTCCTTGCTGTGAAATGAGGGTTCTTTTGCAATGAGTTCCCTCCATGATGTACTACTTCACCACATATCCAAAAGCAAGAATGTCAACCAATTACGGAGCTGGAACACCAAAAACTATCAGCCAAAGTAAACATTTTCTCTTTATAACTTCATTATCTCGGGTATTTGTTACAGTTTCAGAAAGCTGACCAATACAGGCAGGAAATAGACACAAAGTGGTAGTCTATGGGTTTTTATATGTAAATCTAAAGTTGTTCTTATACTATTCCCTTTAGAAAGTCAGTATTTTAGTAACACTGGTATTACGCTCCATCTACATATTACTTGCCAGTAACAAGACATAAAAGCCATTGGGGTAGCTAAAATTCATTAAATCTTTATTATGTTGTCCAACGAGTTTAGATTCTTTCTGCTTCCTAAATAGATCCATAAAACACAAATAAGAAGATAAAGTGGGGAAAAAAAAGTATTGCTCACATACACACAATAAGTTGCAAGGTGTTTTAACCCAGAGCCCAAATTCAATCATTTACCTTTGAGTTTACTTCCCTTCCTCCATGAAGGATACCCTCACACAACTTCCAAGGAAAACCCAAGTTTGTGCAGGGAGATGCATTTAATAGAAGGATACTATGAAAATTAATATAAAAATCATGAAAACAAAATCAGATTTAAGAGTGAATGTCACAATTGGGAAGAAACTATTTGTCTTGGTTATTTTTCTCTCATTGCTGGAACAAAATATCCAACACCCAAAATTAAGGAGGGAAAGGTTTATTTAGTTTATAGTTTTTGGAGATTTCAGTCCATTATCTGCTGGCTCCAAGACAAGGTGGTATGGCCCTGGGGCAACACTTCAAGGTAGCAGCAAGAACACAATGGGGAGAACAAGCCTCTTCTCCTCCCTTCTATTGTACACAGGCCATCCCCCTTTTCTAGGGTAGGAATACCATTCACAAAATTTCTGTGCTCTCCTCTTGCACAGGATGAGGATATTTACAAAGTAATGATCCTGGCTCCTTGCTGAGTCTCTCAAACTTCTAAACTTTCCAAGTTGACACAGTGCGTCAAACATAATACTGTTCAAAAGAAAAGACAATTGTGGGGGAAAGGAGAAAGGAAGAAAGAAAAAAAGAAAAACTGCGTTTATACACAAAATAGTTAAGATAGTTTCTCTTTGTTCACTGAAAAGGTTTATGCTAATATTATTTGAATGAGTTATCATGTCAATATTTTGTACTCTGAATACTATGAAGACAACAATATGTAATATATTAATTATTGTAACTCTCCTACTAACCTGTTTTGAAACGGTTTTATTGTTTTTTTTATTCTTTTTTGTCTTCAAAATAAAACTTTAAAAAATTATACGGGGAACCAAAAAATGTATTTCTGATTTAATTTTTACTAATTATTCATTTTTCTTGCTGACATTTTGAGTTTAAGTCAAATGTGTTTTCATTCTTCACATTTAATGAGAAGAGTACGTATAGAAGAGTACGTTAGGAATTATCGTGAAAATTATGGAGATAGCTTGCACTTTTGATATTATTTAAATCACTTATAAATCACTGGTTACAAAATTATTAAATCACTTGTAATTACTGTATCTCTTATTTTCATCTTTCAGAGACAAGTTATTTAGAAAAACATTCACTGGGCCGGGGATTTAGCTCAGCAGCATAAGCACCTGCCTTGCAAGCACGCGGTTGTAAGCGCAATCCCTGGTACCAAAAAAATTTAAAAAGAAAAGAAAAGAAATGCATTCATTATTTTCACAACTGAATATTTTTAAACTCTTACTCTTTTCTACTTCTATTGCCTTGTATAAGAGAATGTAATGTATATGCTTTGTGCTTTGGAAAAATGACCATAATCTAACCAGAAAGAAATTGCACATTCATTGTGTAAGGTAAAATGTTCAATATCAAATTAATAAATCATCTAATTAGTATTTTTATTTGTAAAACAAAAAAGAATGAATGTGATTTACAATAAGAAAAAAATTAAAACATACTCCTTGAGCTTTGAGGGTATATACAGAAATGATTTGTTACTGCAAACCCGTGCCCCTTGGAATGTTCTACAATTCCCTGCATTCATGGGGCCTAGGTATGTGTGCCACATGCTTCAGTTCTGTGGTGTTTGCTTCCTCAAATGCCCACCTCAACTACTGCCTGACAGTCTCTTAAACTTTTACATCACTTTGACAAAGATCAGATCTTACAATCAGAGGAAGTAGTCAGTTCATTACAGGACAAACAAGAGGGCAAAGATGAGTGGGGTGACAGCAACCAGAGTTTTTATCCTCTCTTCCTACGAGAAAGATGGGCCATGGCAAGGCATACAGCTTTGCAGTCATGAAATCTAGGCCTGGATCCTGTCTCTGCTCCTTGGCAGCTATGCACTCCTTGACCCTTTGGGTCTCAATGTCTTCAGCCATAAAAAAGCACATTGTAAAGATCAAATAGACAACACATATAGTACCCAGGAGTGTTGGCTCCCTTTTCACTGGGTATGCTTTCCTTTGCTTACTCCTCACTTTTCTACCTCAACGCACCCAGTCCAGAGGTATGTACCCCTTGCATATCCTATGGTGACCTCCATCACATCATTGGTTTGTTAATTCAGCAGGCATTCCCTCCATGCAGAACAACATAAAAACTGACAGGTCACTGTCTTCAGGAAGCTCAGTTAATGGATGACTCACTTGTGGAGACTTTCTACAACCAATAAGCCCTCTTCAAGGGCTGGAACTGTGCTTCATTCTGCTAGACAGGCAGAAGAGACAGGAACAGCTCACAGAGGGCAGATCTAACTGAAAATCCTATGGGCTCACCTCCTTGCCCCAGCTCTAAGCCAGTCTCCACTCCATCCTCACCTGCTCCCTCCCTCCATAGATCTCTACCCTTTCATGGCTAGATAAGTGAAGTTCAGCTGATAAGGCACTGAGCCCACTGTTGGCACTCACCTCAAGGACAAAGGAGACTACTGGGTTTTCTGAAGGAAAACAAAGGAATATTTTCCCCTTTTCTTTCTGCGAAGCAGAACACAGACTGTTGGTCCTCCACTGAACTACATTTAAAATAGCTTTTGTGAAGGATAGACACAGTGGCCATTTTTATATATGTGTTTGCAAGCAGCAATAAAGTGATTGTAATGTGAACAATGTGTACTTCTTCCCCTTCTGACAGAAAAGGAGACATTATGTCCTAGACCCGTAAGGAGGGTGGGAGCCGAAATAAACAAAACCTTAAGCTTTATTACATGAATTTCTGACAAAAAGCACTTCGAAGCCTCTTTCCCATCATCAAAAAACCACACTGGGCAAGATCAGAGCTTAACAGCCAACAAAAAAAAAAAAAAAAAAAAAACATTCAATCCCTGAGATCATTTTCCTGAAATAGAAAACTACATATGTTTCTCAAATTTCACATCAAGCCTTCTGGGCTGAATCAGGCCAAAGTAAGAGAGAAGGGAGATGGAGGGGGCTGGGCAGGGAGCAGAAGTGAACAGAAGAAAATGAGGATATTCTTCCACATTGCTACATTTCTCCAGTACAATCTAAACTTACAAACAGCCTCAGCTTCATAGAACTTGTAGTGAGCATTGTTATCAGGCAGCCTTTGCTTTGTCAAATTAAGATACATTGCCCTGAATTAGCAGGACTCCTTGAATTCAAAATGACTTCATGGTTGGCAGAGTTTGATGTCTCCAGGGCCAACTGCCAGGAACATATCTAGGGCACAGCCTCAATCCCAACTCCATGCTGACCTACCTGCCTCTGCTAGGAGACAGTAGAGCAAAATCCCAAGCAGACAGGCTGCTAGTGTTAATTAAAGCCCAAACAGCTCTTTAGAAACTATCTCCAGCTCAAGGTTTATGCAGAATGTCAGCCTCCTAAAAGGGTGGGTGGGGGAGCAGGAAGAAGGAGGAGAAGGGCAGAAACAGATATGAATGGCATTTGGAATCCATTAGATTTTAAGACAGGTTGCCCCCCTATACAGACCCAGAAAAGTTCAAAATGTAAGGCAACCAGGAATGAGCTGAACATTGTTTAGAAAGCCTGTGGAGACTGCTTGGCTCTTAAGGAATAATATCTGGGCAATAATGAAAGCTGACACATTTTATTGGTGAATGTGGTTTTTGGCACATTTTATGACACAGGTTGACAATTCTTTGTATTTAACAAAAGGAAAAACAACCTTCTAAATGACTTGGGAACAAAGGGTTCTATGATTGTAATTTCTTAATGGTACTTAAAAACTCTCTTCAAAGGCCCTTTAGCAAGAAGAAGAAAGAACATGAAGAACATAAGGAAAAAACAGTCCATACATTTTAAAAAACTAAATAGAAGTAAATAGAGGGGAGAAAAAAAGAGTAAAGAAAAAGGTACAGCATGTTAACATTCAATCATATTCCAAAGAGTTAAATTCAGTGGTCAGACCTTAATAACACTTTGAAAAAGAAGAATTTTGAGGGAGAAAGAATCCAAAAAGACACTTGCATCAACACTATTATATCTTAAACCTAAGGCTAGAGAAAGGCTACATGGATCACTGAAATCAACCACTTCATTTTGCAGATAAAGAAACTGAGAACCAAGGGAGTCAAGACCTCAGAGCTCCTAGTCACACGGCTTCTAAATCTTGTGCCATTGGTCCTGGGCACCACCAAGCTGCCAGATTCTAAGTACATCACACATGGTACATCACAGATGCTAAGACTGAAGAATACATACTAAATCCTTTGATCAGGTTAATGTTGTTTTCAAGGTTTATTTACATTGTAATATGTGTTGGAGTTTCATTTCTTTTTTATGGCTAAATATTATATTCCTTTGTACACATATGCTGCACTCTGTTTATCTAGTCCTCTGTGGATGGATCTCTTGATGAACGTGTGTATTGTTTTACCTGCTGCCACAGGGAATAATGCATTAGTGAATACTGGTGTCTTGGTTTGTTTTCTGTTACTATAACAAAGTATCTAATGCTGCATTTTAGCTCACAGTTCCTAAGCACCAAGATCATCAGTCTTCTGGTATAAGGGTCTTATGCTACATCAATCATTTCACATGCAGCAGATCACAAGACAAGAAAAACAGTGAAGGCTGACCTTCTTTATAAGAACTCACTGTCTTAATGATTAGTCTGGACCCTTGAGGCCTAATGGAGTCTCAAGAGAATGAACTCAGTATTTAAGAAGAAAATTAATCCATTCACAATGGTAGATAGCACAGAGGAGGTCCCACCTCTTTTTTGTATGATAGTAAAATACAACAAAACAAGACAGAACAAAACCAATCAAGACAATGTAGTGAAATTGGTATGGAACTTCAGAGAAAGATATTGGGAAAACAATAATAGCCACCATAGTATATCTTGTTATCTTCACAATTGTTGTCCACTCCATCAGGTATAGCAAAATCAAACAAAAAATAGAACACTATAAAGCCAATCAAAACAGAATACTGAACAGAGGTAAACAATCAGAACAAAGCAAAACAATGAAAACGATATTGGACTTCAAAGACAAGACAGAAGGAAATCCCCCATATTTGCTATATTGCATAAGGTCATCTACCAAAGAGATGCTCAGACCACTGGTCCCAAGACAGCATAATCAACCCAACAATACAAACATTTAGTTGCTTTATGTACCTTAATTGCTGTCAACTCAGGCTGACCTGGGAACTATCCAGTTGCTAACCGTAGGGAGTGGGGGTAGCCAGGGATGGGACAGGATGGGACATTTGATTCTCAGCCTGCGCTCCAGTAGGCTCACAGGAGATGCTGACTTTTCTCTCCCTGGCATACCTGTGGCTTGCGCCACTTACCACGAAGGCAGGCTAGTTGCTTTCTTGGTTGCTCCCCCAAGTCCCAGCATGGCTGACTATCAGGAGACACTGACTTATTCTCTCCCTGGCGTGCTTGTGGCTTGCTTAGCTTATCAGGGAAGGCAGGCTCACTGGTTTCTTGGTTGGCCCCCAAGTCACAGCATGGGTGATTCTCAGGAAATGCTGATTTTTCTCCCCCAGGTCCCACCTCTTTACAGGTCCTAGCAGGTCTCAAAACTCTCCCATTGGAAACTCAGCACTAGCAAGTGAATTTTTGTGGGTCAACCCAAATCCAAACCAGTGCATTCAGTGTGTACACGTCTGTTCAAATTGTTCTCCTTAGTTGTTTGGGGTATAATCTAGGAGTAGAATTGCAGATTTGTATAGTAAATCTATGCTGAGCTTTCTGTGGAACCACCACACTTTTCCAGTGGTTGCATCCTTTTACACTCTCACCAAGAGGATAAGTTCTAGTTTCCTCATATCTTTGGCAGGACTCATCCCTCAACCCTACTTTTTAAAATCGTAGCCATTGTAGGTGTAAAGTGGTCTCTCATTATGGCTTAAAAGTTGACTTTTTAATGTTAAGAAATCTCTGAAAGTAAAATTGATTGAATATATTATCTTAGAGGTAACATTTTTTGGCTAGTGCCTCACTGAAATATTTTGACAAGAAGTTCCCTGTTAGTCTATAAATTATTTTCTAAGGAAAAAAAAAAAACCTCCAGTTTTTCTTGACATGCTTGTTGCAAAAGGTTTTAGATCTGCATTATTTTATAGTTGTACTGGAGGATGTTTCATCAGAACAATGTCATATAAAATGATTTTCATAGAGTCTAAGAAGAGTCATTCAGAACTCTTCTCCAATCAGGTTTTTTTTTCAATATAGTTAATAGAGCTGAGGAATAACTAAATATGAGCCTTCTTTCACCCTTATGTTTGGCAAAGGAGAATGTTTTCACTTCCTCATGGAGAAGCATGACCATTATATTTTCACTGATATATAACAGAAATAGAAAATTTAAAAATATATAAATGAGTAAGGATTGATTCACTTCTATAAATAAATTTGAATATATGTAATATTGGGCCCCTGTGACAGTCCTGTGAAGTCATCAAGGCCACAAGCTCTTTTGATATTTTGACTTCGTTGTCTTGGCTCTGGATTCCTCCTCAATATCATCTCATGGTCCAGGATGCTTCCAGAGTCTCGAGGATCATCCACATTCTGTGTACCAAGAGGTAGGCAGGTGGGGGAGCACATGAAGAAGATGTGCCATATGTCTGAGCCAGCCTTCTTTAAGGGACCTTCTTAGAAGATCCCTTTAATACTTGTACTTCCATAGCATCTGCCTTTATCGCCCATAGATTTATAGCCAAATCTAAATGGAATGCGGTATGGTCAGTGTAGGCTTTAGCAGAATTCTGCACTATCCAAATAAAAATGAGAGGTTTTCCTTTTGTTTTATTTTGTTTTCTACTAATCAGAAATAGGAAAATTAGTACTGGAGAGGAAGAAAAATCACAAAATCATCATTAGTAAATTACATTGACCAATACTC
The DNA here is from genome assembly GCA_004027295.1 of Dolichotis patagonum. NCBI lineage: Eukaryota > Metazoa > Chordata > Mammalia > Rodentia > Caviidae > Dolichotis > Dolichotis patagonum. Next base: position 8,615 of record PVJX010041773.1, read on the forward strand.
CAGACACCAATTTATAATCTATGTAGAGACTCAGAGGAGAGTAAATATGGTGGCTACAGAAATAAGCTTGCAGCAGCTGTAACTATAATTTCTGTCATTGATTCATCCATTTATTCCTTACAAATATGTTAACAAACATCTATGAGACAAGTTTTCTCCAATCTGGTAGTGAATGGATACACATTTAACTCAAAATTTCCTTTGACTAACTCTTTTCACTTGGGTGAACTCAGGGATAAGCAACTAAATCCCTTTCCACTCATTGCATCTTATGAAAAGAAAGAATAAATGACATGAACTTGCTTTGTGGAGAAAGTGATATACCCTGGTAAGATCTCTGGCCAGTTTCTGCCACACAGTAATCCACAAGAAGTACTCACAGTAATCCACAAGAAGTACTATCTCTATTTGTCTTCTTCTTTTGTATTGACGGATTGATTGATTGATTGATTGATTTTAGGATGAATTCACATTTAGTAAAGAGTTTATGGATGGTTAGAAAGGATGGGCCTTCCTGAAACAAGTAAATATGTGTGATGCTTTCTTACCCAATCCTTCTTGGTTTGTGAGTTTTATCTTGGCTTCCTGTGATCAGGGGTCAGAGTGGGACCAAGTAAGAGCCACCTGGGATCTAGTGCTCTCATGATGTGAAGGCATCAGGTGCCAGGGAGGATTCTGGCCAGTCAGTTCAGTGGCTGAAATCTCAGGGAGGGCAATCTCAGGGATGAACCATTCTTGGCCAGCCAGCATGTCCAAGTCTGTCGGGATCCAGGTCCCATGGAACCCAAGGCCAGTACCTCCGCTGAAGCTTCCCTGCCACATCACTGTCTGTAGTTCTGTCTGCACACTGAGGCAAAACTGAGGAAGACCAGGGTAGCTTCTTTCACTTTCCATCAGAAATGTAAATCTGGAGAGAAACGGATAAGAATCTAACTCTGTCCTTTGGGGAATAGTTAAAAATGTGTGACCCTAGAGACAGCATACATACATTTTGTTCAACACCACCAGTCTGAATGTATTCAATTTCTATACAGTTCTTTTCCAGCTCTCTGCTGCATACATTTAGACATGAATCTTGGATGACTGAAAGATAATAGCCAACATGATTATAAATTTGCACCAAGCAGCAATATAGCTTTTCAATTACTTAATAACTTTCTCTGAGGCCATTTAATCTCATTTTCCCTTTCAATATGGTAAAGTGGAGCAACCTATGAATTTGAGTCCTCATTTAAAATAAATCCAATAGTATATTCTCTGTTCAAAATGTTTTAAAACTGTCAAAGTGTTAAAAAACTTAGCTCTCATTTTCCAGGTAATATATCTGAAACTCAGATCTTACTATTCAGGTGAAATCAGTGGGTGGAGCAGGAGCTAGATTATTATGTCTTGCTTAAGGGTCCTTTTCCCAACCCAAGAAGGCCAGCCTCAGTACAGATGGGACATCTTAATCTTTATAGTCTCTTCAGTTTGTTTTCCACCCAGGGTGGCTCTCTGATAGTGGACTATCTTGTGGACTTGGTAATTAGACATGCTGATTGTGCTGAGTTGGTGTGATTCTAGCTAGCATCAAAGTTCATTTAAATGAAATAAGCCAGACACAAAAGGACCAATATTATATAACTCTACATATATACATTATCTAGAATAGGCATATTCATAACAGGAAGTAGACCAGAAGCTAATGGGGGCTACAGGAAGCAGAGAATGGGGAGTTAATGCTTAATGAACAGTTTATGTTAGAGGTGATGCACAAATTCTGTACAAAGATAATGGAGATAGTTACATAACATTGAATTTAATCTGTGCCATTGAATCCTATACTTAACAGTGGTTAAGATGGCGGATTTTACCAGACTAGATCTACATTCTGGCTGCTGAGATGTGAGATCTGGTAGATACATCTGATCTTCTGGCCTTCCCTACATCCCTACGTGGACAGATGCACCTGACATGCAAATGATGGTTAGTTTTGTCTTCTGAGCTACATGCAGTAAATCATAGGTCTATACATTCAAATCCAAAGAGGATTTTGTGAAATAGTGAGATGATTTTTTATTCAGCATTAGCCAATATATTTTGTACATAACCTCTTATCAGTCAGAATTCCAAAGGCAAGAAAGAGTAAGTGGCGCTCAGAATCCTTAACAAGGATATATCTGTGAAGCATTTAGATAATGAAAACTAATTTTAATTATCCTGTGTTAAAGAGCTTGCAGTTATATAAAAGAATGTTGGTACTCAAGGGTGATCAAGTTTTAGAATCTAGAAGGGAATTATGATGTCTGCAATATTGTAGCAAATAGTTCAGCAAAATAAACACATATGCATATGTCAGAACTGACATCTAGATTGACAGCTCATATACCAGAGAGCACAGATGTAATAAACTGCAGAATACTGGATGCACGTAGGTAATAGGTGTTCAATATTACTCGTGCAACTGTTCTAAGGTGTGCATTTTTCAAAAATTATAACTGGGGAAAAATATGAAAACAAAAACATATACTGAATTCTCACTGATATTCAAGAAAACACCCAAATTAGCAATTGAGATAAGTAGCCCATTAGGGGAGGGGCCTGAATTCAGTCCCAGGAGCCAAATGTGCTCAAGTTGAATCCTAGCGCACAGGGAAGATTTGCAACTTCAGTCCAAGGCTGTAAGGCCATACCCGGCATCCTAAATCACTGCAGTGCTCATGAGATGTCCCCTCGAGCTTAACTGGGCCATACCCAGTGATGGTCAAGTGGCTAGCAGGGGCCTCAATACAGTCTGGGGAGCCAAGCATGCATAACTTGAATCCCAGCACACGGGGAAGCTTTGCAACGTTGCTCCAAGACAGTAAGACAACACCAGCCTCCCAAATCATGGGAGGACCCATGAGAGTTCCCCGCAGGAGGTCCCTGCAGGCCTAACTGGGCCACTCCCAGCAAACTCCAAATAGCTAGCAGTTGCCTGCAGTCTACGCTGGGAGGCAAAAGTGGCCCAGGTGATTCACGAGGTAAGCAATGGAATATCACTCAAAACCCAGAAATATAAGAAAATGACAAAATGAAAGAGCAAAATGCAATCTCAAACTTCCAGACCAACCCAAGCAAGCCTAGGAGACATGGACACACAACAAAATGTAAGGCATCCACCTGAAATTACTCAAATGATAACAACTGAAGTAAAGAAACAACTCCAGGATGCCATAAAAGAACTCAGATCAGAAATAATCTCCCAGGTAAAAGAAGAAATGATAAAAGTAATGAAAGAAATGTTGGACAAATCTAAAGAAGACATAGTTAGAAAATTAGAGGAACAATGCAAAAAGATGGAAACTCAGAATGAACAATATAAAAAAAAACACACACACACAATGCATGAAGCAGATTCAAAGAGATATATAGGAAACCAAAAATTCCATCAAAAGGTGGCAAAACTACCTCAACAAAAGTGAAGATAGAATTTCAAACCTCGAACACAAGATTGCAGCTGGGGAACAGGAAAGGAAAGATCTCTTAAAAATAACAAGAAATCAAGAAAAAAACAATTCAACAGCTGCAAGATAATGCAAAGAAAAACAACATAATTCATAGGTATAAACAAAAAAGGTGCCAACACAAATGATATCAAGAAGCTATTTACAGAATAGCTGAAAATTTCACAAACATGAGAATGGAAAACGACATAAAGATCAGTGAAGCATACAGAACTCCAAATAACCATGACCAAACTAAAACTACACCCAGACATATAATAATGAACATCCCAGAAATCCAACATAAGAACAGAATATTAAAAGCTGCTAGAAAGAAGAGACAGATCATCTATAAAGGAAACCAAAAATTCCATCAAAAGGTGGCAAAACTACCTCAACAAAAGTGAAGATAGAATTTCAAACCTCGAACACAAGATTGCAGCTGGGGAACAGGAAAGGAAAGATCTCTTAAAAATAACAAGAAATCAAGAAAAAAACAATTTATCAGAATCACAGCAGACTTCTCAACACAAACAATAAAGTCAAGAAGAGCATGGAGTGAATGAAGTATTTCAGATCCTAATGGAAAATGACTTTCAGCTCAAACTGATGTATCCTACAAAACTGTCCTTCAAAATGGATGGAGAAATAAGATACTTCCATGACAAAGAACAGCTGAAGAACTTCATGACCACCAAATCAACCCTGTAAAGGATGCTGAAACACATTCTAGATAGACACAGGAAAAAACCACTAAGCAAGGCAGAAAATTAAACAGAGTGGAAAGGTAAAGATACAACAGCAGAAAGATAACATGTCAACAATAAACCAATATATAACAGTTATAACCATTAATGTAAATGGCCTCAATTCACCAATCAAAAGAAACAGACTGGCATAATGGATCAAGAAACAACATCCAACCATATGTTGTCTACAAGAAACCCATCTAACCCAAAGGAAACTCATAGAATGAAAGTCAGAGGATAGAAAACAATACTTTATGCAACAGGAAACCAGAAAAAAAAATGGGGGTAGCTATTCTGTTTGCAGAGAATGTGGACTTCAAACCTAGAATGATCTGTAGAGATAAAGAATGTCACTGCATACTAGTTAGGGGAAAATGTCAAGAGGAAGAGATAACAATCTTAAATATATATGCACCAAATTGCAGAGCACCTAGCTATACAAAGCAAGTATTAACAGAAATGAAAAATCAAATAAGCAATAACACAATTATAACAGGAGATATTTATAAGTAAATGGATGCAACTCAAGACCATACTCATAAGTGAAATAAATCAAACTCATATGTGTAAATACTATATAGTCTCTCTAGTGTAAGAAATGATAAGAGTACATAAGATACAAAAAAACTCAATAAATACAGTGAAAGGATAAGAATCTGCTTAAAGGGGAAAAAGTAATATCTCAGGGAAAATGAGGAAAAAGGAAAAGGGAAAAAAATATCTAAAATTAGATAAACACACTTAGGATAGCTAACATGATTGCCCTACAAATTCTGTAAGTTCTTAGAACAAAATAGTTAACATTCATAGGACTGGAACAATTGTGCATATTGTTATATGGTGATCTGAGGAACTCTTGAAGATCATTATGTAAAATTACAACCCCATTATGCTCTTACCATCTTGTTTTGAAGGCCTATATTGTCAGTGTTTTGGGCTCTTTGATATTATTTATCTTTTTTGTTTCGTGTTTTTCTAAGAATGTGTTGTTTTACTTTGTTTTTCCTTCTAATATATATGTATACATGTAGAGACATATATGTATACATGTAGAGACATGTATACTAATAGATACATATACATATACAGACACATACATGTGTAGAACTTCTCCTAAACAGTTTATGAGAATCGATTATATAACATGTGATGAAATTAACAGCTACTTTGAATAAAAAGAGACACTACTGTACCCAGTGCTGATTCCATATTGTCATCCTGTGAAATCTAGAACTACTATTATTCTTTGTTCAGAGTGATTTTAGTCTCCTTTGTATTGTTTAATTTCACCATACATGAAGGTATGGACAGCTATTTTGTTATTTGTTTTATGAATTTTTTAAATTTTATTTTAAAAGGAAGTAAAATTAAACACAACAAAACAGAACAGAATGGGACATAAGAAAGCATAAATTTCAAAGCTAGACAACCAGAGATCTTCACTATCTGTCATATTGTCTCTTGTTTTCTTCCAAATGGTTGTCCTGATCTTTGCATGTGGAGAGCTCATACTAAATAACATAGCCAATCTTTTCACAAGATGTATAGTTCACTGGCTCCCACTTGCTAGGCAGGGGGGAGGGGGAGAGGGGACACGGGATGGGGGACAGGTCGACATGAGATGTCTGATTCTCAGCCCACACGCAGGCAGGATCACAGTCGCCCCCCAGA
>PVJX010041774.1:0-14448 GCA_004027295.1 Dolichotis patagonum
TAAGAGCTACACCCAAGTGGGTGTGGCCTACATACAATATAAGGGATAGAAAGAGCCTTCTCTCTATGCTCCTCCCTTTTTGCTCTTGTTGCTTGTGCTGTTTTCTGCCTCTATGTACTGTTCACCTTCTGCTATGTGCTACTCTGCCTTGGAGCCAGCTGATTATGGACTGAAACCTCCACAAACTGTGAGCTAAATAAATCTTTTCTTCCTTAGTTTTGGGTGTTCGATATTTTGTCTCAGCAATGAGAGAAAAGTAATTGAGAAAGACAGATTATTTGAAAAGCACAGAAATTCTTTAAGAACAACAAAAACAAACAAATAAGAAAAAACTCAGAAAATTATCTGAGAAGTAAGGACTTTTTTGTGTGTGTGGTATTGGTGATTGAACTCAGTTCCTTCACTGAACCACAATTCCAGCCCTTTTTAATTAAAATTTTTTTTAATTTTGAGAAAGGGTCTTACTATGTTGCCCAGGTTGGACTTGAACTTGCAATTTTCCTGCCACAACCTCCCAGTCAGGGAATGACAGGCGTGTGCACCAGACATACATGGTTCATATGCATACTTGGCTGGTTGGAAACAAAGTCCCGCTAAAGAGACTGACAACCAGGCCTCGCTGAAGGCACAACTTTAACACATCAAAGGAAAGAATGAGTCAGTCAGGAAAGATCATCAGCAACATTCTCCAAAAAAGAGGATCTGAGCTGTACCCTAGAGGGAATCTCAGTTTAGTGGTGTTTGGCAAGGACCATGCTCTGGAAAATTCCTCAGAACTTGTGCTAGCTTTGAGTCACATCCTCTCTTCTGAGTTCCACCTTGGTTTCTTGTATGGATCATCCACATGGACCTCACACTGACCATGCAGCACAAGTGTCTTAGTTATTTTTCTTGTTGCTGAGACAAAATACCTGACACTCACAGTTAAAGGGGAAATGTTTATTTAGCTCACAGTTTGTAGAGGTTTTGGTCCATAATCTGGTGGCATCAAGGCAAGGTGGCTCAGGGCAGAGAGGTGGTGGAAGACAGCAAAACAACAACGGAGAGTGCAAGACCAGCCTCTTTTTCCCTTATATTCTATCCATCTACTGGGATTAAGGTGGTGCCAGTCCAGTGAATTGATGCAGCAGTCACCCACCCTTAATTGCAGTGCCTTTAATCCCAGCATTGAACTAGGAATCAATCACACACTCTGGATTCAGCCACTTCCTAAAAATCCCTATGACTGCATGAGGCTTTAGATGGACATTTAGATATAAAACGTAACAGTGAATTACCTTGGCTACCTCACAGTTGCATTCCCATTGTTTGGTTTTTATATGTCAGCTTTAGATTGACTACGGGCGCCATCATGTTCTCAGTATTCAGAGTGTTAAAAGTCCTTAAGTCATCATTGAATCTAATGGCCATATCCACATCACAGCTCCACCAGCTCCTACTAAGGACACTTACATCATTTCCAGGGTAAGATGGCAAATAACGTTATGATGAACATTTACTCTGCACCTGTTTATATTTGCTTCCCTGTATGCATACATCTGTGTCTATGGGTGTAATTTCCTACAAATACAACTTCAATTTTTAATTCTCAGATTTCCTTGACAATGTAAGCGATTTTTGGAAGGAAAAGGCAAAAATATTATTTCACATGAAAAGATCATAATATCAATTAAGGTTCTAAAAAGAGGAGACAGAACCTCTTCTTCACTGCTTTCAAATTTATCTCTAGCGAATCACAGTTCCTTATCCTTGTAACACAACATATTTTCTTATGCTTGTAGAACAATTTTGGGAAATTTTTATGCACGTGTAATCAGAGGAATTTGGAGCTCTCCAGAGAGTTTGACTCATCATTTTCATCAGGGTATATTAGCATCACATACTTTCAAATATGTGCTCTTCCTTTTCTCACGAAACATGTAAACTATAGATGGTAAAAAGTAAACGGGAAGGATACAACTCCCCATCAATTGTTTTTATCATGAGAGAGTTGATGACAGACTTCGTTCACCAGATATGTGGTAAAACCCACCAATTTGGAGCCTCAAATTGTAGGCTAGCCTGAGGGATGAGAGTCTCCTTATCTTATTAAGAGATTCTTTTACAGCATCACCGAGGGAGACCCATTCAGCATGGCTGCTTGCACTGCCTTATACTGAATTCTACTTTAGGACAAATGCTCGTGTTAGTGCAAGATCCATTATGTTCCATAGGCCAGAGTGAATCTTCTCCTTTGAGAACATGCCGCTGTTAACCAATTTGGACACACACAGCAGAGGGCAGAATTGGGCTTGAAGTAATTAACTTGCAATTAGCCAGCTAGAGGAGTGTGCTCTGAATGCTCATGCGCAAATATGCTTGCTCTCCAGCCTTCCCTCCGGCCTCGATGTTGGTAACATCATTCTGGCTGTGTGGAAGAGGACAGGGGGGCTCTGAGAATTGTGGAACCCTTAGAATTTCTGTGTTACTATTTTTCTTAAATTCTTCACAAGAATTTATTTTTCAAAACTGAAATTCCCTGTGTACGCATCCTCAGTTTTGGAATTTAGCAGCTGTGTTGGAACATGGTGTTTCCCAGAGAATCTGCTGCTTTCCCAGAGCAAACGAGCTCTGTGCCCCTGATTGTTTGGTAAAGATTGGCTCCCCGAGGTTGCCCGGTCTTTACTGCATGTAGTTTAACTGATTAGTTGGCATTAAAGCTAATATAAGACAAATACTCCTGAGTAAGGAGGGTGCTTGTAACTTTACTAATGCTCTGGGGACTACATACGACCTCACACCTCCAATTCAGGCACTATCTAGCTGTACCCCACAATTTGTGAATTTCAATTATTTGTTCAGAGAGCCCATTCATAATTGGCTGGTGTAAGCCTGCCTTTAGGATGCAAAGCAGAAGACAATGAAAATGCTACCCAAGCAAATTAGGGCAGCCGCACTTAAACATATAAATGAATGAGGCCTTTTTTCATGGCTACCCTTTCTATTCTGAGAGGTCTCTGTGTGGTGACATCAAAGACAGGATTATGGGAGGAGATAAAAACTTGATCTAATGTCCATGTTTGAAGTCATGAAAGTCCTTCTTTCTCCACAGCAAAATAACCCTCTCCATAACACACACACAAAAACCAGGGTCCAGGTGCAAGGGGTTGGAGTGGACTGAGTGGGGGGCGCTGATAGAGGGCTCCTTTCCTTAGACTGAGCCCTGCCTGGTCAAATGTGCTAATAGATTGTTTGTAGGCTGGGCTGGCTTTGTTTGGCAAATTAATATGTTAAGTCTTCCTTTTAAGCTCTTGTGATGTTGGTGTGGTTCTTTAATGATATTTTAAGTAGAGTTTTCTCACTATCAGCAAAGGCCAGAACAAATTTTCTTGTTGTTGTTGTGTGAAAGGAGAGTGTTCTCTAACTTCAACACAATTAACAAATATTTCTTTAATGTTATTTGGCAATCAAATTTCCTGCCCAGTAATAAATTATCCTATTTACATACATCCTGCACCAATGGGCTACAAAGCATCTGTATTCACATTATAACAATAAGCTTTAAGATGCCTAATAGTTTTTCAGTATGGGGTAAGTAAGCTTGCCAGAGGAAAGTGAATCATAGGTATTATGTTCTTTGGAATTCATAGAAATTGGGATGAACAGAAACCTTGGCAATTTAATAAATATGTACAGTTGCTCTGCCTGGCAGTATAGCAAGAAAGATTTATTTTCAAAACTCTGCAAGCTACAGGCCCATGACTTTTAAAGTCTTTAGTCCTTTAAGCAGTAAATCAGCATTCAGTGGCTGGTTAATCTCTCAAGGGCCCAGATGAAGTGCTCTGGCCTAGATTATAACAGACTGACTGTTAGACAACTCCTGAAGTCTCAGACCTAGTAAGCACAAAGCACAAACAGAGCCTGTAGGCAGCAACTGCTGTATTGGACCCCCTCTGCACTTTCTTCTGTTTGAAACAATTTTTTTTTACTATTAGCATGTGTATACAATTCATGTTGTGTATAATCATCTTGCAGGGTGGTTATATGTACCTATCACAGCTTGTTTCTTTCTTCTTTTCCTTTCTCACCTCTTCCTTCCCTCCTTCTCCAGTTCCCATATCCGATTTTTCAATCTTGTTGACGCTATTAATCCTAGCTCATGTTAAGGCATCTCATGTCTACATTCATTGGGTTTATTAGCTTCCCATACATGGCATATCCTTCCTCTACTTATTTCCCTTTCCTTTCCTCCTCATCCCTCACTCTTGTTCCCTTGGATCACTTTCGTATTGTAGGAGATCAGTCCCTTTCTCCCTTTCTATCTATCCCTTACCATTTTCTTTGTTTGTACTTTGCCTACTCAAATGAGAGATACCTTATAGCATTTGAGCTTATGTGTCTGGTTTATTTCCCTTAGCATTATATTTTCCAGGTGCATCCATTTTCCTACAAATGTCTCAAATTTGTCAATTCTTTATAGCTGAGTAGTATTCAATTATATATAATACCACATTTCTTTACCCAGTTGTCAGGCTGCTTCTAGGACTTGGCTGTGATAAATTGTGTTGCTATAAACACTGATATGCATGTTTTGCTGCAGTGTGATGACTTCAGCTCCTTGTGGAAGATACTAGAAGGGGGATAGCTGGGTCATATGAAATTTCTAATTGCAGTTCTTTGAGAAATCTCCAAACTGATTTTTATAGCAATTGTACTATTTACATTTCCACCAGCCATGCAGGGGGGTTCTTTTTTTCCCCATAGCCACACCAGCATTTGTTAAGGATTGGCATTTTCTGCAGAATAAGATAGAATCTTAGGTTTGTTTTAGTTTGCATTTTTCTAATGACCAGAAATATTGAACATTTTTTCATTTATTTGGTGACCATTTGCATTTCTTCTTCTGTTCATTTTTCTTGCCCAGGTCTTTCATTGTAGGTGGTTTGATTTTTTTGAGTTCTTTGCACATATATTATAGATATTAGTGCTTCATCTGAGGAGTAGCTGGCAAAATATTCTTCCCATTCTGTAAGTTGTCTCTTCACTTCACTAATTGATTATTTTGCTATACAGAAGGTTTTTAGTCTGAAATAATACCATTTGTTGATTCTTGTTGCTATTTCTTGTGTGATTTCCTGAGGTTTTGTTTAGAAAATCCTTTCCTACTCCTAGGTGTTTCGCCTATGTTGTCTTCCAGTGGGTTTAATGTTTCTGTTTTAATGTTTAGATCTTTGATCCATTTTGCTTTTAATTTAGTGTATGGTGAGAGATAAGGATCCAGTTTTAATCCTCTGAAAACAGGTACTCAGTTTTCCTGGTGCCACTCGTTGAATAGTCTGCCTTTCCTGCACCATGTACTGTTGGCCCCTTTGTCAAAGGACCTCAGGTTAATATTACAGATGGTAAGAGTCACTGTGGGGGAGCTAAGTAGGGAGAATTAAAAAACTTGGGAGGAGGACTTTATGTTTTCAGAAAAAGAATAAAGAAATAGGTTAATAATACTCTTTCACTAGTGTTGAGGTGAATAAACTAGATAGGGAGCTAAGGCAAGGAAGAGAATCTAGACACCTATGGAACCAGAGCCAATGAAAGAACAAATGTACAACAGTAACAAGCTAGCAAATACAGGGAACCATAAAAGAACATGACATAACCACACATTACTAAACAAATCACTACAAAAGCTTAAACCTATAAGATGTCCGGTGGGTACACAAATTAAATATTCCAATGAGACGCTTCAAATGTGATTCCCAAGTAGATTCGTTGCCAGAAAGTCTGAATGCTCACACCCCAATATCTATTCTGACCCCCCTACTGCGACACTAAAGCTAACTCAGACTCAAGACTTCTTCCCACCAGGTTGCAGGAATTCTTCTGATCCAGTCTGATCCAATCCAAGTTCTTGGGTTAGGAACTCTGGCTTTCTGTCTCCCTCAGTGTGGTGGTGGAATTGGCAGACAGATTTACTAGCATGGAATTGTCCACTGAGTCAGGATTATTCATCTACAGTAGTAACAGGCTAAGCCTTTATGTAGTGTGTATCATAGCTAGCTGAGAATGCCATGAGACCCTGTTTTGGGTCTCCCTTTAGTCTGGAAATGAAGTCCACAGTTATAATGAAAGTGTCATAACAACCCAGATATTAACCCACATTAATTTACGCTAAAAGTGATGGCTATGCTTCACAAATGGTGAAGACAGCATTCAACAGTGATTTTATAGATTTTTTTAGTTATCTAAAGCCCAGGTAGCTGGGAAGAAGGTAATGAGGAAGTGGAGGAGGGATAAGGAGAAGCAAAAGGAAGAAGAATTTTAAAGCCTTCTTCTCTGTGGTATGGGATGGAGGAAGTAGGAGGAGAGAAGAGGTTCCTCATGGCAAAGGTATATTATGCATTGAAATGAGGGTACAGAGGAAACTGGGCACTGAACTGGTAGTGAGAAATGAGGATGGGGAAAGACTACGACTGATGTGAATCTTAGAGAGATAGTTAATAGGAGGTAAAAGGGAGAGAAGAAAAAGAAAAGAAATTCTAAGAATGAACAAGAAGCAAGAAAAAGATGTCAGGTGAAAAGACAGGATTAAAGGTAGGAGGGATGTGAAAGGACAGGGGCGAATCCCTCACTGCCTACAAATAGTGTTGGAAGAGAAAGGCTAGTCACTGGGGCGGGACCCAGAACGGTGCATCCTTTTTCTCTCTGCCTCCTGACAGCCACGCACTGAGCAGCTCTCCTCTGCCAGACCTTCCACCATACCTTTCTTATAACAGTGGTCTAAAAACAAAGCCATGACTAATGACTTTGTGAGGCAAGCATGATAATCATTACACTAGGGAAGCATTCCTGACTTTATTTTATTTATTTTGAGACAAGGTCTTGCCATGTAGTTCATGCTGGCCTTGAACTCACTATGTACCCCAGGCTGACCTCGAATTTGCAGTGATCCTCCTGCCTCAGCCTCCCAAGTGCTGGGATTATAGGCGTGCACCACCACACTCAGTTTTGCCTGATTTTATAACAAATAGGGAAATTTGAATTCGGACTGGGCACTATATGATAATTAGGGAAATACTGTTAATCTTCTTAGATTATGTTAATGCTATGTGATACAATGGGGATATATCATATTCTTAGGAAATGTATACTGTAGTATTTTGGAGTGAAAGATACTGACATCTTTAGATATCTTCATGTATGACAAAGGTAATATGTCCATGGGTATTGAATCTGGACTGTTTGTTATGCCGTCCTTTTAATAGTTTCTTCTTCTCTGTATGTTTAAATTGTTTACATAATATCCTATTGAAAAGTAAAAAATAAAATTTTGAGACATGGGTACAAAAAGGCACCAATGCAAGGCCAGGCAGAGGTCCCATGTCAGAGAATGTCTCGGTTTGGGCACAGAGAGGAAATTTGAGTCCTAGAAAGTTAGTGTTTATTTATTTGAGGATCTTCTCTGCCAAAAGGAGACAGAATTCAGTAACTAAATTTTAAGTCTAGGCCCCGAAGCAAACTTTTCAGAAAGGGACCTTTTTTAGCCTCTGTTAATTGTAAATTAATCAGCTCTCCAGTGGTGAGAAGGCTCCCTTCTTTCCACATCACCAGCCCCTCCTCAGTGTTTATGCCTGGGGCAGGAATAAGACATTTTATAAAACTCAGAGAAACTCCTAAGGAATGTGACATGGTTATTTATTTGTAGGGATAAGCAGGGCAGAGGCTTAATTATGATGTGCAAAACTTTCCAAGGCAGACGAAGGCTCTTTGGGTTAATGAATAGGACTGCCATGTGAAATGGCGGTTAGGGCCCAGGCTCGGGAACTGCACTGCCTGGATTCAACATGACCCCTCCACTTAGTGACTGTGCCAAGTGGAAACTGCCTAGACCATGTTTTATGATTAGAAGTGAAGATAATATTGGGCTCTACCTTAGAGTTGTATGAAAATGAAGATCTGGTTAATGATAGATCCAATTGGATAGATCCAATATTTTTGGCACAGTCTCTAGCAAAAAGCAAGTCCAAAAAGGTTAATTATGGTCATAAATGTTACGTACCAAAGGGAAGTGAATACTTATTAATAAATTGAAAAGTCTGTCCTCAGGGCGTCAACAGACAGAAGTCAGTTTTGGCCATTCAGTAACTTAGATCAAGTTGGCTGTGAAGTTGTCTATTTCCATGAGCGTCTTGAGAATTCTTTCCACACAGACCTGGTGCCAGCTCCGCCTTCGGCATCCTGAAGGAGGCTGAAATGAAGAGACTGAGGGTACCGCCCACAGCCACACGATGGGTCCTACAGAAGAGTGACTCACTGGTTCTCTAGCTTGGTGCTGTGGAGTAGGTTGTTAAGGTCTCTCAAAGGTCTGTCTATGTTAGGGTTCTTTTCTGGAAGGTATGGAGATACGAAGCCACTGCTAAATTAACTAAATGGTTACTGGAAAACAAGAAACTGTCCTTAAAGACATTCTTGTATTTGTGGCCTGGGAACTTCTTTCAGTATTTTGGTGTTTCTAGCAGTTGCAATGGCATTTTGTGTCATGAGTTTACTGATTATGCACCAAACACTCAAAGATATTAGTCAGCTTTTAAACGCCTCTATTGTCTATCATATATCATCTGTCATCTGTCATCTATCATAAGTATAGATTAGATATTTAGCTGTAAATAGCCATTGACATATTTCTGAAACCAATAACTTTTTGAAGGAGCAATTAATCAAATATTTATTTTAAGGATTATCTTGAAATATAACTCCCACATTCAAATTAGCTTTTAAATTTCTAAATATTTATTTGATATAAAGTAAAATGTATACATTATAGTTGATGACATATGACTTCTCCCTGTCAATAACATAAGAATTTAACATCATCATACCCAAGGCCCACAGATGAATCCCCAGGACCACAAAAACAAACAAACTCTTCTAGCTTCACACTACAAGAATGAAAATTCTGCTATCCTTTGAGAGGGCTGAATATAAATACCACTGAGTAGGACATAGTTTTCATATTTGCCTCTTTAGAGAAACAAAGGTGATAAATGATGTGAACCATACACAAAAAAAATCCACTTTCCTCTTTTAATTCTGCAGAAGATTAATATCAGTGCTGCCTTAGTCATTTTCTTGTTGCTGGGACACAATACCCAACGCCCAGCACTTGCAAGGACAGGTGTATATTTGGCATGATGGAGAGCTCTCTTCAGGGCAGAAGCCATAGTGGATGGGCCGGCTGGGATGTTGTCCCTTTCCAGGTGCCAGGAGGCAGAGGTGAAGGGAGGCTCTGCTCGGCCACACCTGCAGGGAGCCACCTCTTCTGACCGGATCCTTCTTACAGCGCATTTAGCTAGATCGCTCCCTCCAAGATTCAGTCGGAATATCTATATATAAACCATAATGAATGTGATACAATTTTTATAAAATAAGTTGCAAAATTTGTGCAAAACACTGTTTTTCAACAGTTGTAGGTTGAGAGTCAAGCTTATCTGAAGTGATATTTATGTGTTCATTTGTTTTATTAGTATGTGTTAGCAGTATGTAGTGTTGGCCCTCACGGTGTGGAGTTGGCACAAGAACCTAGCACATCTTAATTCCTTTTCTTCATCCCCTTTCCTTCCTTTTCTCCCGCCACCTCTTGGTTCTGTCCCCATTTGAGAAAGACCTGTCTGCCTGCTTCCCATTATCTATCTTTTGCTTTGTTCTTCATACTTTGGGTTTCTTCTTCTTCTTTCCTCCTCTTCTTCCTTTTTCAGAGCTGGGAATTGAATCCAGGGCTTCGGGCACACAAGGCAAGTGCTCTACCGCTGAGCTACACTCCCAGCCCCTGGGTTTCTTGTATGAGTGGAACCTTGTAATGTTTAAGTTTGTATGTCTGACTCAGTGTAAGTAATATGATCTCAAGGTGCAGCCATTTTCCTACAAATGACTCAGGTTTACTTTTCTTTAACAAGTGACTTTTGTATCGGTATCAGTTGGTGTCATCTAAGGGTTAATTCTAAGTTCTATGTATACACAGCTCACTTTTGTTTGTCTTTTCACATCACACTGAGAAGACTCCAAGGAAGTAAATATAGATGATAAATGAATCCATGATATAATAATTCTGGATGCAAAGCCAGTCACACTGCGTTTAAAAGTAGATAAAGACAATGCCTAAGATCATTTTAATATTTAGTTTTGAAGATACTTATTTTGAGTCATAAGGAACTTTGATCATATTAGATTTAAAATACTTTTGTCACAAATTAAGGTGGGTTAGGGCAATTTCCCTTCATCTAAGCAATGGAAGTGTGAAAGTCTTAAAAGTTACAAAAATTGTTTTATAATTTGAAAGGCAAATAGGCAGTGCAATAAGATACTGTGATATCAAATCCTGTTTTCTGCCCCACAAATGAGCTACTTTTAAGGTCCTGTCAACTCAAGCCTGGATCTCTGTTTTCCCATAGTTGAAGGTGATTATAGTCCATCACTTAACTGTGTTCTTCATTCTCAAGCTACTTCTGGGTCCCGCGAATCATAGCCTGCTGGTTAATCTTGGTTGTTGACTTCACTGGTGTGAAAGACATCTGTGAGATGAGCAAAGCACACTTCTGAATGTGCCTGGGCATATCATGAGGACGGGACTGTGGGGATTGTGTCTGCTTCTTGGCTTTGTCCTCTCCAGGCTCTTCCCCTGTCCTGTCTTCCTAGGTGTCACGAGGTGACAGCTGTCCTCCACCATGCCCTCCCACTGTGATATTTCTGCCTTGAATCCAGCCGATCACGAGCTAAACCCATGAGCCCAAATCAACCTCTCTTCCTTTAAGTTATGAGTCAGGTATTTTATCCTGCAACACAGAAGCTGACTCGTACACAGAGCTGGGAGTGTGAGCCTCTGTAATGGTCGACATTCTGGCGAATGAAATTCAGCCATAAGAGAATTCAGATGACATCTCAGTGTCAACAGAAAGTCTGTATTCAACATCTGCCATATTGGTCACTAAATGTTTTGAACTGATAATGGAAAGTTAATTCTATATACAAACAAGAGTATCATATAATGCCAACTTGTCAGAGTTTTCACCTTGAAAATATTTCTGTATGTTGTGGTAAAATCATACTTATATGTACATACAATCCCTCCTGTTCCCTTCCCCCAAACCATATTGGTGCTCTGCAGTACTTTGAAGCTCTTCATATATCTCCATTGGAGTTATAAGTGCTTTCAATCTATCGCAGTGCCAACTCTTTGTTCTACTATGGCATGTCCCACACAGGAAACCATGAGTTAGAAGTCACAGGACTGATTTGGAACTTAGTACACGAGGCAGGACTGCAATGCATGGGTAATCTTTGGCAGATAGTTACAGGTAGAGCAGAATATGCTATTCTTTTTAAAATATGGTATTCTTCATAAGTACTTCACTTTATTCCAAGTATTCTGGGTATCATGAGTGATGGTACTAGCTTTGATTTTAAGCCTTTCTTAAATGAGTAACTATAGTTATTATTGTTATCCAGTAATTCTCATCATTGTGTAAAGAGCAACATTTATTGGCTGGATCACTTGAAAAGCAAATTATAATTTCCATCAAGAAACAAAATACAACATTTGAATATTTTGACTTATCCCAATTTTGACATTTTATTCCAAGGAAATAATAACAGCTAAGAATGTTTAGAGAGTGTTCATTATGTGCCATCCACTTTTCTAAATATTTTATACACCAATACATTTCAGGGTAAGTTTTAGGACACTTTAATTAGAAACTAATTAGAAAAAAGGAGTTAAATAGCCGGTAATGTGGGCCTTGTTGCAGTAGATGATGCTATGTTGTTTGAGTGCAATGTTTCTTAGCAGAATGATGTCTGTCCCAGTACCCTACTGCTGTTGCACCGCATTACCACAAACTTAGTGACTAGAAGCAAAATGAATTTATTACCCTCAAGTTCTATGTGTTAGAAATATGACACAGTCATATAGGGCTAAAATCAATACAGAGAAACTTTTTTTCTATACTTTTTTAAGCTCCTCACATTTCTTCTCCCATCTTCAATGCCAACAATGTTGTATCTGTGTGACATCCTCTGTAGTAATGTCTGCCTCTGATCACAGCTGGGAAAGGTTTTCCACTTATGACTGTATATGATTAGATAATCCAGGCTGATTTCCCTATCTAAAGGTCTTTAACTTAATCATATCTGTGAAGTCTCTTTCGCCACATAAGGTCACATATACATAGACAGATACGAGGAATTAAGAGACAAACATCTTTGGACGATTTTGTCTACTGAATTTTGTCTACGGATTATTTTGTCTACTGAAATGGTTAGTAAGATTATACCCTGGGAACCAATAAAGTACTTACTATGTAATGATAAAAAAAATATTATTATACTATACAAAGACAACTGCCTTTATGAGAGCAAGCATTGGAACAAGGAAAATTATCAGAGATAAAGTGATCAGTTCCCCTAAGAACTAGTCAAAGAAGAAATTTTAAGAAACAGCAATCTTGAACATATATGTACCTATCAAAAGGGCTTTGAAATGTCATAAGGCAAAAACTGATAGAATTTCAGAGAAACAGATGAATCCACTATTGTGGAAGACACACAACCTACACAAAAAGAAAGAAACAATTTGAAGAGGCTTATATATATTAATGCAACTGAATCAATAATTTTTTATTTGTTTGTTTTTGGTACTGGGGACTGAACTCATGATCTCATCCTCACCAGGCAGGTGCTGAGCTAAATCCTGGCCCTGAATCAATAATTATTAACTTTTCAAAACAAAAAATACCAGGCCCACATGGCTTCACTGGTAAATTCTAGCAAATATTTAAGGAAGCAATTATAGCAATCTGTATAAACTCTTCCAGAAAATAAAAGTACAAGAAATACTAATGGATTCAAAGAGGCCAGCTCTACCCTTGTACCAAGACCAGACAAAGACATTACAAAAAAAGAAAACTAAAAAATAATATCTCTCATGGACATAAATTTAAAAAAAAACACAATATGAGTAAATTAAATCCAATGATGTATAAAGTGAATTATACACAATAGCCAGATCAATTTTATCTATAAATATACAAAACTGGTTCAACATTTGAAAAATAATTACTGCCCAGGATTTAGCTCAGCGGTGTAAGTGCCTACCTGGCAAGCACCAGGTGGTGAGTTCGACCCCCCGAACCAAAAGAAAAGAAAAAGGAAAAAGAAAAACAATCACTGTAGTCCATCACATCAATAGGCTAAAGAAGAAAAATCATATGGTCATATCAAGAGATGCAGAAAACACGTTTGAAAAGCCCAGTGCAGGGATTGCTGCCAGACCTCAGCCAGCTCCGTCTGTCCCGCATCCGTGACTTGTTGCCAAGGCCTCCTGTAAGCTGCTGCTGATCTGGCAGGACCAGAGCCCAGAGCTCCTGGGGCCTGGAGAATCACTTCAGCGGGACTCTGAGAGGCAAAGCGCGGCGGGCAGGTGCTGCAAGGCGCTGGCTATGAATTTGACATCTGCTTTGCCTCACTGCAGAAAAGAGAATCCGGACCCTCTGCACAGCACTGGATGCCACTGAGCAGATGTGGGTGCCAGTGGAGAGAGAGTGGTGTCTCAGTGAGCGGAGCTGTGGGGGTCTGACTGGCTTTGATAAATCAGAAACTGCTGCCCCGATGGCGAGGCTCGGGTGGAGGTCCGGAGGTGCTCGTATGATGCCCCCACCATCTCCAACAGAGCCTGACTGTTCCTTCTAGCAGCATCAGTGAGGATCGTAGGTGTGCAGACCTCACTGAGGATCAGCTGCCTTCCCGTGAGAGTCTGAATGTCACTACCGCCAGAGCTCTGCCCTTTTCCTCAGATCTAGGCGGGTAAAGGGTCCTGATTGCAGCCCACAGGAACAGCCTCCGGGGTGTAGACAAACATCTGGAGGGTTTCTCTGAAGAAGCCCTCATGGAGCTGAACCTGCCAACTGGTATTCTTATTGTCTTCGAGGTGGGTAAGAACTTAAAGGCCTTCAAGCCCATGCAGTTTCTAGGGGGTGAAGAGACCATACTAAAGCCATGGAGGCTGTGGCTGCCCAGGGCAAGTCCAAGAAGTGAAGAGCACCAGGCACCCTGCTACCCCCGCCCATCCATGCCTCCGCACCTTCCCCCGTCACACTGGCCACATTTGTAGGCATCCTGTGCAGTAGTTGCAGATGGGAACCGGTGGATCTCATTTTCATTTTAGCACTTTGGCTTCTGCACCCACTTCCTGGATAGAATCCATTCAGAACAGGACCTCTAGGACACAAGTTCTCAGTCAAGCCCAGGGGAGGCTCTTCTCATCCAGGAATGTTGAGAGGTAGTAACTGTTTTTTCCTAATGCTTCTGCTTTGCTTGCTAAACACTTGCTTGAGCAGGGGACAGGGATGAACCGTGCCAAGGCATGACCCATGGGGAGAGGCCGGTGAGCACACTGTGCTCCCAGGAGCCAGCCCTGCACTCTTC
>PVJX010041775.1:0-14577 GCA_004027295.1 Dolichotis patagonum
CTATTCTGACTTTCAGCAACATTCCAGTATACTTAGTGCTGATTTCAATTCTATTGTTATATTAATCTATGTTGCATTAAATAATATAGGTTTAAGGAGTTATCAAGTAATATACTGACATTCAATGATTCTGCATCAGAATGTTAAGTAGAAGTCTTGATTTTTAAACGTTTATTTCATAGCCTCTCAGATGCTATTGCCATGTACTGTGCCCTGAGGCTGCACCTCTACACTAGCAAACCCAATAATGGTGATTTAATTTCAGTCAAACACATCATCTCCTACAAAAAGTTAATTTTCATTAATTTGTAGTTCTGTGTTTAATTTGTAAATCTGCTTTGGTTTTAAAATTGTATAACAGCTATGAGAATATACCTGGTTTTCTATTCAAATGCACTCATGTAACAGTAAAGTCATTTAAGTAATACTAGAAATCTAGGAAGAATTTCTTGCTTTAAAAGGTTATATAAACAACTGCAAGAAAATTTATATTATTTCTTTTAATATTACATTGTTCACTAATGCCCATGATTCTAAAGTTTTCTTGTTTCTTTGCAGATCTGATATTTTGAAACTATTTATAAAGCTTCTTCCCAATGGGCTGGGGATTTAGCTCAGTGGCTTAAGTGCCTGCCTGGCTAAGCGTGAGGTTGTGAGTTCAATCCCCGGTACCAAAAAAAAAAAAAACTTCCTCCCAATAAACTTGATCTTCTGTTAACCTTTCTTTTCCTGTATATAATAAGCATTGTTTTTCAGAATATAAAATGTTTTTCGTAATCATCTGGGATTGTAATCCAACTCTGAAGGAATTTACAACTTGTAGTAATATCAAGTTCATGACTAATTCTGATGATCCTTCCAACTCTAGATTTTTCCTACCATGTATTCTTTAATAAACTATTTAGTTGTAAAGTTTTTAAGAGAATGAGAGCATGAAAGGGTTTTGATATATTTTTTCCAATTATAAAACTGAACATAAACTTACTGTTTCTTAATAGCTTTGAAGTCAGGAATAGCTTATTGGAAAGACAGACCATTACAAGAGATGTATTAAAGCTCATTTTATTTGTAATTGGGCCAATTAACTCAATAAGAATGTCATTTTTGCCTAATTTGGGGTGGATGAAAAGAATATGTTCTATTATTTTTTAAAAGCTGTGAAGGAAAATAATTATAACCATAAACACACAGAAAGATAGGTTTAGCACCAATCCCTGTGGGTTTTCTATTCCCCTCTCTGTTTTTTTCCAGCAGTATCAGAAATTCTTATATGACTATAGTTTTTTTTTTGTAAATGGCATATACTGTACCTTATTAATGGTGCCCTTTTTACAGAATACAGGCACAACTTTGCCCTTCATTTACTTCAGTATGTAGAATACTGCTACCACATCAATTCCAGAGGCTTTGATCACTGGTTCTCATTTCACAACGAACAAGGCTATGACTGGAACAGTCGTAGTTTGCTGTAGCTAAATTCAGATATTTAACACTAACGGAATCTTTCTTCCAAGGATGCCTAACCTGTTCATCCTTAACCGGGGTAGGGATAGGGTGCAGTGAGGTGTAAGGGAGTACAAGAGTGATTCTAACGTCCAACCCTAAGTGAACTCTTTGATTCCTCAGATCTTCCTCTTAGGCCAAATAGGTGAGAGTATTTCTGTGTTTCTATGGCAGGTACCAAGTAGAGATGGCTGAGACACCTGTAAAGAGGCGTGGCGCCTTGTCCGCGCTCCTCTGCGGCGCCTGCACAGAATGGACGAGGCCTTGCGTAACCAGCCGTGGCGTGGGAGAGGCGGGTGAGGCCGCCCTGCCAGAGTTCATCAGATGGCGCCTCATAATCAGCTCCTGCGTGGAATGGAAACTTATCGGCGACATTCCCGTTGCTGCCCGCGGAATCCGAGACATCCGAACGTGGCAGAGACTGTTTCAAACTTGGAGTCGAGTGGTCGAGTCGGAGGACTCGTCACGATAACTGAGCTCTGGGCTACTTAACTTCAGAGCTTTTTAGCACAAGGACCAGAGGTCATGATGAAATTTCGGGGATAAGTTCCATATTTTTCTGTGACAGCCCGTGCTCGATTCAGGGTCTTACTGACATAGCAGGTCAACAGTTTCCCAAACTCCCAGAGACTTTAGGGAGGCTCCCAGCATGCTCCGCGACGGCCGGAGACCTCTCAAAGCACTCTGCTTGGATCCCTCAAGGAGGCCTTTTACCCAACGTGCCCTGGGAGTTCATTTGCATGTTGTAACCTATACATTATTATGGCCGGCATGACCTGGCAGTCAGAGTACCAAAACTTGAGTTACACGGTTTACTTCCGTTGCTTCAAATTTTTCTAAATATTTCAGGATAGTTGAGACGAGGGGCAATTTAGTCACCCTAGCTGTAATAAGTGAGAGTCTCTCCGTACTTTATATAGCCCGGGTGCAGAGCCGTAAGCGTGCTCGCTTCGGCAGCACATATACTAAAATTGGAACGATACAGAGAAAATTAGCATGGCCCCTGCGCAAGGATGACACGCAAATTCGTGAAGCGTTCCATATTTTGTAATTTTGAGGATTTGCTGGCTAGCTTCCTTAATGGAAGTAGAATGGATACCACTTGGCAGTGAAACTTCCTTTTCACTGCGAAGATATTTATGTAAGGTGACCTGTGAAACGCGAATGGACACAAGTTACACGTGGAATGCTGTGTATAAATATGTCGTTAGTATTTACCCTATGAGTGATAAAACGTGTATGTGCATCTCTTTCGTTGAATTTAAAATTCCCGAAACTGAGTTAACCTCTTATATCCCAGTAACACGAACTCGATAGGTAGTAAGGCGTTTTGTTTTCCCAATTGAAAAACTCACTGCCATATGAATTGCTTGATGTCTACTAAATCACGGTTACTAAAGGAAGAGACAACTTTTCAGCTTATCATTTCACCACTTAAACTTCTCATAAGTATGTTAGAAATGGGGGGGGGGGGAGAAACCAAGGGAAGAATTACCTGACCATTTTCACACTTAGAGAAGATAAGGTAATTTCTTAATATCTGTTAATAGCATTCTGTTCACGTTCAAATTTCCTTGTCAAAGATGTCATTTTATAGTTAAGTTGACATAAGACCCAGACAAGGTCCCACATTGTGTCTGTTGGCCTCTGACGATCCCCATTTCCATTTCTCTTCATACCATGGATTAGTGGAGGAGATGGGATGCTTGCCCTGTGGAATCTCTTAGATTGGCCTCTTTTAATTTTTGGTACAGGAAATCGAACTCAGGACCTTGCACTTGCCAGGCAGGCACTTGTGCCGCTGAGCTATATCCCCTGCTTTTGACTCATTTGTTACGATGTGGTTTAATTTGTTTATCTACGTATTTCTGGAAAATGAATAGTTAAATATGAAGGCTTAGTTAGATTCTGGTTCAATTAATTTGTATGCATGCACGGGTTGTTCAAAGGGTGTGTCCCTCCTCTTTCTCCTCAGCAGAAAACACGGATAACCAGTGTCCTGGTGTCAGTAACACCCAGTCCTGGCCTAGGAGTACCTGTCGAGTCAGCAGCCTGTCCCTTCCATTTGAGTTTCCATGAATTTTTCACTTTACCGTTTTAGAAGATAGGGATGAACTTTGTCCAGGTAAAGGATCTAGTTGTTGATTGTTTCGTTTGTTGGTTTTTAACCTTTGGCTTGTGAGTTATAAGGATGTATAACCCCAAGGCTTCTGATAGCCCAGTTATGTGCTCTGTGGAAAACTGAGAAAACAAGACCAGGAAAAGAAATAAAAATAGAGTGTTGATATCAAGTCTCTGTATCATTTGCCACTGTGCCCAAGTGCTTTGCGTAGTATGGTTACTTGAGCTCACCATTTCTTTTCTTAGGCTGGTTTTAAATTATATGTCTGACCCTTCTCTGCTCAGAAGCTCTCCTGGAGCCCCTCAAGGCTGTCCCTCAAGACTGGATATCTAGGACTCACCTCTCCCACACTGCTATTTTTTAGTTATGCTTTTTTTCTGTAGTAGATAGGCAAAAATATCTTCTCTTCCCATCTGTACTCTTCTTGGCTTGAATATAGGCTGGTGTTTCTTTTCTGGATATTTTCCATATGTTGTTTTCTGTCAGCTGTACTTGTGTAGGAAGCCTCAGTCAGTAGGACAATGCTTTATGGGATTTCAAATTTAATGTCTTACATTTCCTTACAGTGTTCTCTCATTTTTGCTGCACAGTTGCCTTTTTTTTTCTAAATTCTTGTTCTCCCTAATAGTTTTTTCTCTTACTTCCTTCTTCCCCATCCTGCATCTCTCTCCATCTACATTCCATACGTTACTACATTTACCCAGTTGATTATTATACTCATGTCTTTACACACTTGCAACATTAAATTACTGGCCTTTGCTATTCTCAAAAAACCCCCCATCTTATATTTGTGTTTTGATGAAAACAATTCTTGTTCTTATCATCAATGGTTAAATATGTATAAATTTCCAGTTACTGTCTTAGAGGAAACAGTATTCCTTATCACATCTTAAGTCATATAGAAAAGTTGTGGGGTTAAATAATCTTTTGTATGCTTAGTTAAGATTTGACTCATTTGAGAAGAAAGATGAGTCTTAATAGGCGTCATTAAATTGCTTTAGGAGAGATTTATTAAAAGGATTTTTCTCAGTTTATCAGGGTTTCTTTTTTTTTTTTTTTAGGCTGAGTTTCACTATGTAGATCAGGCTGGCCTTGGCTTTGAATTCATTATACAGTCCAAACTGGCCTTGAACTCACGGTGATCTTCCTGCTTTTGCTTCTCAAGAGCTAGGATTACAGGTATGCGCTACCCTGCCTAACATTATCAAATTTTTAATAAAAAAGTTTTATATTCTGGAACATTTGGACTCTGATACCAATTAACATTGTAATACTACTTCCAAATAACCAATTATCTTTTCTTGGTGCATTATAAAATGATAGTGCATCATAAAATCAATGGCATTTTATATCCACAGAAATGTATCTCATTTTTCAGAGAAGAAAACTGAAGCTGAGTCACACGTGCTGACTTTGCTGGGCACCACTGGCACTGGTCTATTGTCTTCTGAGGCCAAGTCTACTGCTCTTTCCACTGCACCTCTCAGAGTGTGCAAAGAAAAATAAGCCTGGCATTTTACAGTCATTTCTGAGTTCAAATATGATTGTCAGCAACAGGACCGCACACATCAATAACAGAATGTCTACCTTGCTTTTTTTATTCACGACAAATAAACATTCTGTGGTGTAACAAGTGAAAGTCTAAAACCACAAGTCATTTCCTCTTCTCGTTGAGAAGAAATGCAACTCAAAGCCTCACATTATCTTTAGCAGGGAACATGTGAATCACCTGTACCATAGCACCAGTGATCAGCTTAAACTGGCGTGAAACTGGTCAACTCAAGCTGCGGAATGGAGGTGATTGACCAAGGCTTCAAGTTGTAATCACCTCAAGAGCTTTTCAAAATACAGCCCTCCAGTGGAGATTCTGATTTAATTATTCTGAATGGGTGTCTGTTTTTTCTCTTCCTTTCTCCCTTTTTCTTTCTCCTTCTTTGTCTCTTCTTTGATTGCTCAGCCTTTCAGAGATTTTCTTAAGGCTTATCAACAGCCTTGTCCCATTCCCCGCTCCTCCTTTTTTTCCCCTGTCAGATACACTGTATACTGAGTGAAACTTGTCTTGAATTCTTCGCCAGGTGCTTTCCTTTGCTGCTCTGCCCTTTTATGGCCATAGTTCCACCCTTCAGGAATGCACTGAATGTCTACATAGCACTCCTCTTTAATGTCTATGAAGAACTACAAAGAGCTTTAAAAGCTCACCAGTCTAGGTTTCATTTCGCTAGGGCTTTCATAGCTAACCCTATAAATTCAAATGTGCTAGAGCAGTGTTTCTCAAACTTGCCGAATATTCTCAGGCCCTACTTCTGACAGCTTCCAGAGCATTGACCTATTCCAGTCATCAAAAGATAATGTGGAATATCTTCCTGTTTGTATTTTAACAGATACTTTTCATGAAACAAAATCACTCTCAATACACTGGTGCAAGATGTGTGGGGAAAACTTTCACTCTAACCACTTCCTTTAATTTTTAGCAGATAATCTGATGTTCTGTTTCACTGAAGGGGGAAAAAAAAAGACTGGCAAGAATGAACTTCCTTAATTTCTTGTAATTACTTTGAATGTATCTATGTATCCCTGTTCCCTCTTTTCTTGTCTCAGAGGAGAGGTATCCCTTCTACGGAGAACAGTTGTAGCCAGGAAAACTTCATCTGGAATCTAGTGTCTGATTCCAGTTCTCCAGAAGCTGTTTTGCTACTCTATAAATTGTAGGTACCGAGTAGCAATGCAAAATAGTTTTTGCTTATAGACATGTAACTTACGTCCTGATCAGGGCAGGCTCAGTTGATTTGCTCCATCCTTATAGAGAAGCTAGTTTTGCTTCCATTTGCATACTGACTTTTTTTTATACTTTTATTCTTGGTAAATTTATGCTTTTTTATGATTTTTTCCTTTGAACTGATTATAACATCTACCATGTTTTTTCACTGAGCAATATATTAAATAAAGTCTTCAGTATATGTTACTTTTTAAACCCCTATGAAGAGATAGGATTTTACTTCTTTTTTTTTTTAAAGTGTGTGATAAAAAATTTGGAGGTATTCCATTGAGTTGTCCAGGACTTACTTAACAAAAATAGGTATATTTTTCACCAGAGAAATGCAGCTTATGGCTGCTTAGAGCCCAGAAGTATTTTTTGTGGCTTCTGAATGACAATAGAACTTTGTTGACTCTGTTTTTCATATGTAAATATTCTTCCTTATCAATTTTTTCATTTATCTTTATTTTATTTGTTGTCAGTTAAGTCAGTGACCGCTGTTGGTGGCAATAATTTGGAATTTGGTGTTATCCGAGGATTTGGTAAATTGTATGAATGGATTGGTTGATTTGTATAGATCTAGTGTGCTGAGTGAGACACAACAGAGAAGCTTGTTTGTATCACTTTTGTCTAGTCTGTGCTCAAATCAGTTCAAAGTGTTGTGCCCACCAAGAAGGGAGCTAGCTCTTTGCCATCTGAATTAGTAAATTTTGGGGCTTATGTGTTTATTCTGAAATTTTAGAATTAAAGCTATAATCTTTGTTTCTCTATGAATAAAAATCAGAAAGGTCTTTATCTGTCATGTCAATGTGTAATGGTCCAGATAATATAAATAATTTACATTATAAAATCTCTTAAATTAAGAATCTATTCTGATTCACTTATGAAATAAGTGCTTATTTAAATATAATACTCCTATAATTCCTATCAGACAAGGAATTTGGATGTGCTAGATTCAAAAAATATTCTTAAAGCAACTAATTCAGAAACATTTTAAGAATCTATATTTACATAATTTAGATAAAGTTTTGGCAAAATAGATTATTGGAAAATTTAGTTTAATAACAGCTATTTTTCTCTCTTCTATTTTGTTCTATATAATATTGTTTCTCATATAAAAGAAACCATGAGATATTTGAACTTTTGTGTATGACTTATTTCATTTACCACTATATTTTCAAGTTGTAGTCATTTACCTATAAATGCCTCAAATTTCTATTTCTTTATGGCAGCATAGTACTTCATTATGTATAAATTCTACATTTTATTTAACCATTCATCTGATAAATAGGAAGTAGGGATAAGTTCAACTACTTCCCCAAATTACAACCTCCATTGTTTTAAAAATATTTCAATGTATATGCTAATTGATTTCATTTATACTATTAGTTTATCTTAGTTCATTGAAAAGACAAGTTTAGTGTTGTTATATGTTTGTTTCTTTTTTGTAAAAATCCTTTTGGTTTATATCTTGCACTCTAATTTGAAAATAATGACACAGTGTAATAAGCATTGTTATTCTTTATTATTTGATTTTGAAATGTGGGGTTTTTTAATAAAATAAAAAAGACAATAACTATGTCTGATTTATCAGTATTGAATAAATATCAAGTTTGTACATTTTTATTGCACTTGAGTATGTTTTTTCCAAAATATGTACAGGTTTGTTAATCAAATACTAATATTACTTCTACTTGGTACTTGCTTATAAAAAAAGGTAAATTTGTGTGTGATCAGATTGGATTCTTATTCTGATGGACTTTTCTTCATTTTAGTACTTATGTTCATAAGTATGTCAGATTGAAGATAAATGCTCAGGAACAACATAATTTGAAATGTCTGATTAGTATTTTTTCAAGGATAGCAAAGGTTTATTGGAGAATTGGAATAGATCCTGAGAGACAGGAGGAATACTGAGTGGGCTACCACTGAGGCCATTTCTCCAGTAATGCTGTATAGGACAAAATCATGAGGTGGGTAAAAATTAAGAGATGGGTACAACCTGGGTAAAACTATAATCAACTAAAAAGATTACAAATAGAGCTTTTTAGCTAATTTTAATCCAATAGGGAGGCAAGGCACATAGCAAGGGCATATGGATGATATCATTTTTTGCATTAGTGTTAAATTGAACCAATTAATAGAAAATTACTGCATATCTAGATCATTTCTAAGTAAGATATAATACAGAATATTAATTATTAAGCATTTTTACTTTTGCTTTTTAATTTTTGTATGTGATAGATAGACTATCTTTGGATCATGTTTTTTAACATGCTCATTTTTGCTACTTTATAAAGCTGTGTAAGGGATATTAGTAACTGTAGAAAGTTTTATTTTTGATTTGTGTGTAAGACTTCTATTAGTCTGATATGCTGGAATATAACAGCTTGGAATTATTTTCCCCACCAAATTATCTCTGTAAAATAGAAATTTGTTTAACAGTTATGATCATTATAAATGCTTAAGATTAGGCTTAAAAATAATTTCAGAGAGAGACAGCTGCTTGTATACTTCTCTTTTTTAGGGTAAAAGTAATAGTTTTGTCTTAAAACAGCAACATGAAACATTTCTTTTACTTTATTTTCTTTTAATTTCTCTAGTATCTTTAGTGAGAGCTTTCTTTTTTCACTTCTAGTGCTGGTAGTTTGTATTTCACTTTTCATTTTGTTTTCTCTTTTGTTTCTATATCTGGTTGGATTTTATTAATTTTATTGCATATTTAAAAACTCAACTTAGAGTTTTTTTCTTTTTTAATGATCATTCATTCCTGTGCATTGATTTCTGCTCATTATTTCTTTTTACTGCTACTTTAGATTTGTTCTTTTGTCTTTAGTTTTTTTTAATAGAAATTTAGATTGTTAATTTTAGACTTTTCTTCTTTTCTAAGTACATTCAAAGCCATACATTGCCATACATAAGCACTATTTTAGTTGTTTTTCACAAACTTTGATATTCTGTGTTTATAGTCATTTAAATATTTTCATTTTCTTCATCACATCAGTTATTTAGATGTTTGTTTATAGTTTCAAAGATTTGGGGATTTTTTTATGCTTGTGTTTTTTCCTAATTGAATTATCTTTTGGTATTATTTCAGTTATATTGAATTTATTGAGACATTTTGTGCCCAGGATATGATACACTTTAGTAAATGTTCTATGGACACAGGAAAAAAATATACATTTAGTTGGTTGGACAGTTGTATAAATGTTAATAGGTCAGATTAGCTGATAATGTTCAAATCATCCATTCTTACTGATTTTCTGTATTTCTGTTAATTGTTGAGAGATGATTGTTGAAATGTCCAAATATGATTTTATGGTTCCTTTGTTCTGGCCATTCTTGCTTTGTGCATTTTGAAGCTCTGTTGTTGGATGAATACACATTTAGGGTTCCTAAATCTTCTTGATGAATCAATGCCATTATCGTAATGAAATGTTCCTCAGCAACTACTAATATTAGTAAAATGGATTTTGATGGTTTAAAAACTCAGATTTAAAGTAGAAACACAACTTTAGTTACATGAAGTCACAGTCCCTTATCCCATTTTACTTTTTTCTATGGCAACTGTGTCCACAACGTATACATTTCTTTGCTTGTTTTCTGTTTTTCTCACTAGAATAAAATTTCCAAAGAGCAACACTTCATCTGTCTTGTACATGGCTGTATCTCAGAACTTAAAAATCTGTAAAGAAGTCTGACCTTGCTTCTTTCTGGCTGAATTAATGTATAGTAGCCACTCAACTGTAAGCCTGTAAGTCTACCCATAAATCTACCCCACTTCTCCCATGAAAATATGGCCTCTGCTCAAGTGGGGACCATTTCAGAAATGAAGTCAACACCTCAACGTGCTTTTCTCTTGCTTTTCAGCACAATCAGTACTATAAAACAGTGTTGCATTGGGATCCAAGGTTCTCAGGAAGATGTCTAATAATTCATTGTTTTAACTTCGTTTTAAAAGAGGAAACATTAAATTTAATCAGACTAGTAATAAGATAGAAGCTGCGATGACCCCCCCCCCAAAAAAAAAGAAAAGCTGTGGACTAGATCGTTTCCTCTGGTACTAATTCTCATCCTTCTCAAACTCTTTCAAAAAATTTAACCTGAAGGAACACTTCCAAACATATTTTGTAAGGCCAGCATTACCTTAATACCAAATTCAAAGGATATTATAAGCAAAGAATATTACAGGTAAATATTCCTAATGAACATAGATGCAAAAATCCTCAGCAAACACTAGCAAAAGAAACAGCATAGTGTATCATACACCATGATAAAGAGGTGCTTTTAGTTCTGGTTATTTTTCTCTTTTGGACACACAAGAGTTAGTCCAGCATTACCATAGCTGCAGGCTGTGTTCATGGCAACCATGCCACTCTGAGGTCTGAATCTCAGTCTTTGGCTTGCTTTCTTGGGGGTTTTCAACTTCTTTCCTTTCTTTCTTTTCCTTCAATCCTACGAGTAATAGCTGCTTTCTGCAGTCACCACCTATATAACTAGAGTTCTCTTTTAGTAATTAAAATATCTTTTACTTAGTTCACAATTAAATTTCCCTATTGAAATCACTGGTGTGGCGATTCTCACCATCTCACTGAACTCAGTGCCTAATATAAAACACTATATATATATATATATATATATATTCTGTGAGGAACCCTGGGTGACCCTAGCCATCACGGGATAAAGGCAGCTCCACCTGAACTACCCGAAGCAAAAGACCACCCAAAAGAAGAAAGGTATTCCTGTGAACCTCTGGAAAACCTAAAGCACTTCTTCAAAAAACAAGACTCCAGTACTACTTCAGGTACAGATAGGTAGAGTCACTAATTATCCTTAATCCACTGTAGTTTGAATGAGCACCTGTATCAGGATTCTTGTTTTTAATTAGGTCATAATGTAGGTAATCTTTCTAGACTCTCAGCTTCTCTGTTGCTTATATGTAGCAATCTCTAATGGCTAGATCTCTGATAGTCTAAGAAGTATTCCTTCCTGTACCTTCTCATATAGGGGCTCTCTATTCCCAACCTAATAGTAAAGTTTGTCCATTTAAGTCTTGAGATGGTGATTTATACCACATGACTCCTGACAAATTCACAAAGCTTTCTCTCATTGAACAGGCAGCTCACCAGTTCTTCACAGGTAAGAACTCTTTTCACATTGTTGTTGGACATTTTTTTTTTCAACCCAGCTGGTGGGCCACAACATCCGAAGGTACTTGTTGGAGAGAACAAGTTGGACCTACAGCTCCTTTCAGCTGGAAGTATGAAGATAAAGACTGCACACCCTCAGCAACCCATAAAGAACTATGGGGATTTATGTCTTCCCGGGAAATGAAGCAGGAGATTAGGGCTTGGGCAGCCAGCTGGGCAAGTAGGCATGACCTGTCAATCATAGAGATCTAGGAAATGTGCCCAAGCCCTGCACCTGCAACCAATCAGCAAATGCTATATTCAGTTTTGGCATGAGATCAAATGGTTTTTTGATACAGTGGCCTCGATCTGATGTCAGCCTGAAGGATGGGGGATATTAAGATGTCAGCCATTACCCTCATAGCCACTGTGTGTCTCATTTTCATTGGCATGCACATCCTCTGCAGAACATGCTTCTTTTCCTACCTTTAATTTAAAACCTTGCTATGTTAAAAAAATATATATAATGTTTTATATTAGGCACTAAGTTCGGTGAGAGGGTAAGAACTTTTTTTTTTTTTTAAATCTTAGCCACTTCTATGCTAGTGAGGATTTGTTCCCAAATCATTCCGGAAACAGTGGGGTCTGAATGACAAACATCCAGGCTGTGGTCTCATATCTTGAGCCCACATTATAAATCTTTATTCTCTCTTTTCTCAGGAGACCATTTAGGATTTTTTATCAGTTGATCTCTGTGTGCCGGTCTCACTGCTTCTAGGAGTGACTCTACATATTCCTAGACTGTAAGGAGTTAGTTTCTAATGCCACTACCCCAGGAATATAAAGCATTTACATTTCACATTTCCATAACCTGTGGTTTCACATCCCCACCAACTGTTCAGTCACATAGCTATTTTTGTTCCCAGGAAATTTGGAAGTTTCAATTTTACCAGAAAAACTGAGAATATTCCTGTTGCAGCATTTGGTAATGTTAAGAACAAATGAAACATTCACCAATCAAATCAGTTTTTAAATGTGTGGATTTGAGAGGTTGGAATTTTTTTTCTGTAAAGGGCAATAGAGTAAATATTTTTGATTCTATGAGCCGTGTAGTCTCTGTTGTAACTACTCAGAAATAACCACAGAACATATGTAAATAAATAGCATGTTTGGATTTGGCCTTCCAGTCCTGGTTTACAACTCTCCACTGATCCACATTGTTGTGATTGATAATGCATTTAGACTTTTTCATATTATTTTATTTTATCTTTTCTACTTACCATATGTATTAGTTAGGGCAGTATTGCTCAGGTTACAGATGAACCCAGAGACTCTAGTGGCTCAGCACAACAGAAGTGTATATTAATATGTTGCTTAACAAGAAGGGAATGTAGTTAGGTGGTTAAGTCTGTGCAAACATAATAGTATGTACTTAAATTAAGACAGCTCCAGTGTTACTAGGGATAAATACTCTTATGGGATCGCCATTGGATATGGGGTTTGTTTTTGAACTAATGTCATGCAGTGCATGTTTGTATATTTTAGTACGTAAAATCCAGTCAGTGGCACAGAGGGATGGTTTACCTCCTAGAGATCATTCGACAACCCAGGCTGCTTCCACCTAGTGGCTTAGCCACTCACCATTACATTTTGAGATCATCACTGAAAGCAAGAAAGAGTAAGAAGGCACACCTGCTTTTTAGCCACATCAGCCTACAAGCCATTTATATTACTTTTGTTTACATTTAGTTGATGAGAATGAGTCACTCTGTCCCAGCTACATGCAGGGAGATGGGAGATATAGTTGCTGGTGTGGCAATCACTTTCTATCAGTTTTCCCACACTGTGGTAGAAGATAAACCTTTGTCATTGATCTTTTTTCTTTTTCTTTCTTTCTTTCTTTCTTTCTTTCTTTCTTTCTTTCTTTCTTTCTTCTTTCTTCTTTCTTTCTTTCTTTCTTTCTTTCTTTTTCTTTCTTTCCTTCTTTTTTTCCTGTTGTTCCTATTCCCTCTGTTGGGTTAGAACAGTCATGATATATTTTCTAGTTTTAGTGATTGTCTTTATAATTCTAATATATATATACATATATACTTCATTTTTGAAATTTTAAAAATTTATTTTATTTTATTTTTTAAGCTAGTCAAGTGAAGCAGTGGGAGTGGAGAAGGAACAAAGAAATCTGTAACTGGTTGTGATCAATTAGCTGTAAACACCACTGCACTGGGCCCAGCCTAATTTTTGAAATTTCTGTAAAGCATATGTTTATTCAGAACATTTTTCTCTTTTGGTTAAGAAAAGAATTTTTGGATTTTTTCCTTCCCATCAAACCAACACTCTACTCATTTTTCTTGTTGTTGTCTAAGGTTTTTACTTTAACTTTTTAAAGAAAATCCACAGAATAGTTGTTTTTATGTTTAAGGATTAAACATACTACTATTATAAATTTCTATGTTCATTGTCTTTGATTTTTTTCCTGTTAAAGTATATTTAAATTATTTAGAGTTTTTCCCCTCTTAGTAATTGTAAGATACTACTCCAGATGCTTTTGGCATTGGTTATTGCTAATGATAAATTAATTGTTTTTTTAAAAATTTTTTTAAAATTTTATTTAAAGAGAAAAAAAGGCAATACAGAAAAAAGTGTAGAAACAATACAAAACCTCAAAAGAACCCATAAATCACTAGTTGACAAACCACATACTGTCCTCCCAGAAATAGCTGTTCATGTTACAAAATTAAGGCATACAAAATGAACACACAGTGAGGCTGCAAACAGTTACAAAAAACCAGGATGGAATAAAGCCAATTGAGACAGTATAGTGAAATTGGCACAGAACATCACAGCAGGTCACCAGGACAACAGTAACAGGCAACATTGTATATCTCGTTGTCTTCACAATAGTTGTTCTTCTACTAGGTAGAGCAAAATCAAAGAAATACACATTATAGAACACATCAACACAGAGTATTGAATAGAGCAACACCGTTAATCAGGACAAAGCAAAATGGCGATAAAAATATCTGCCTTCAGAGATAGTAGAAGGAAACTCCCCCGACTTGCTGTACCAA
>PVJX010041776.1:0-14497 GCA_004027295.1 Dolichotis patagonum
TGATTAATCAGAAACTCTGAATATGTCTTCTGTGAAACTATCTTCCCAGTGCAATCACAAATATCTATCTCTTGTTTATCTTATGATGTCTTATAGTCTTATAATTTATTCTTTTCATTATTATATAAAAACTGAACTCTGCCTAAAGTCTTTTCTCTTGCATTTAGTGTACTACATAATTGCCAGTTCAGTCATAATAACATAAAACTATGAGCAAGGTATTTGTTCCTTGTCTTGCATGTCTCTGTTATAACAATAGAGTAAACTAGCTTTTACTTACTGTCACCTAAAATTTGTAATATTTCTTTTAACTTTATTGTTGTTATTCTTCTCTTGTGAAGACTCTATAGTAGGAAGTTATCATCTAGCTTTCCGGTTTTAGTTAAATTTTCTGACTAGTTAACTTTTGCAATTTGTCAAATTTCCCAAGGAATAGTTAAAAAAGACTCCAAATCTGGCACAATTATAATTACTGAAGCAAAATTATATCATTTTACTAACTCAAACCACATTTGCCAATATTAATCTAGCTTTCTGTCATTATACCATATTAATACATGCACATAATTACTGAATAAATTGAAAAATATTCTCCTTCATGCAATCTTTGATAATTAATGGCTTATTTGAAAATAATGTTTAAGGAACAATATATTTCAAAGTCCAGTGCAGATTATTTTGTAAACATTGAATTTGGATATAAAGTTGTCTTGAATCTAAAACATAAGCACAATTCAATGTATCAACTAAACATTTCTTAGAAGCAAATCTTATCATTTGTGACAACATGGATGAAACCGGAGGGCATTTTTCTGAGTAAAACAAACCCAGGCGCATAAAGATACTTCATCATATCACTTATGTGTTTACATATATCCTTGAAAAATGAAACTTGTGGTAAAAGAATAGAATTGTTGCTAGCTAGTATCTTAGATACTTTTCTTGTTGCCGAGACAAAATACACAACAGCCAAAAGCAAAGGAGGAAAAGTTTATTTAGCTCACTGTTTGTAGAGATTTCAGTCCATAGCCAGGTAGCTCTAAGGTAGAGTGGCATGGCAGAGGGGCATCACAGAGGACAAATAGTCTGTGGCATGACAAATCAAGCAGAAGGCATCAATAAGAAAGCAACAGAAGTAATGAACTGTTTTATTCTACATCGGGCTATAAGCCTATTGATTGGTGGCACCCAAATTCAGGGAGGACACCCTTAGTCCCAGCGTCACATTTTTAATCCACATTCATACACTTTAATCCAGTTACCTTCAGAACTCCCGACCTATTAATACATGAGGTTTTGGAGGCAAATCTAGATACAAGCCACAACACCAGGTGGTAAGGTTCAGAAAAAGAAAGACATTGGTAAATAGGTCCAAACTTTCAGTTATACGATGTACACATTTTAGAGGAGTAAAGAAATGGAAAAGGGAAAAAATTAGAAAAATACTAATTTCAAGTCTGGAAATAATTTTTTTAAATAACATCCAGAATAAATGCAAAATATTTCTATGAATTGAGGCCAGTATTCACCAAAATTGACTTCATAGTGATGGTCCTTCTGTATGTCAGTACTATACCTAGGAAAACAAGGGTCATTTCTCAATGGAGCTAAAGATTACTTTTGAATCTAAAGTCACAGATGATAAAATGATATCTGGTTAACTTGTCTTTTTTGACACAATCATTTTATCATGCATGGATTGCATTTCTTGGACAATGGATTCACAATTCTTCCTGGTTTTTCTCTCAGCAACTTTACTAGACACCATAATATATATAAATGAGCAGTCCAGATCTGCTTTCAGAGAATAAAATGTCAATTTTTAGAGCTATAATGCAATGATTGATGGATTCAGCTGGTGCTTACAATGTCCAGCACAAGACAACTCTGACATGACATTTTAGTAACAGAGCTCTATGAGAGATCTAAAGATATTTTTTAGACCTGCTGTGTATTTTGACTCTTCTGTTTACTTAATCCTCCTTCTGCCCTCCTTCTTCTACAGATATACCCAAGGCTATTCCAAAACTACACTTCTGTGACATAAAATAAGTCTCAGAGTTTGCTTTTCAAAGAATCCAACCAATATATGCCATCTGAAGTACAAATGTAATTTATAATATCTGCTAAGTTAATATTGAGAATTAATATCTTGTTTTGGCTTTTGAAAAATGTTTTAACTCTTAAAAGTTTTCCCAGTTATTAGGCTGGACATTTTGTTTCATACTAGTGTAATAAGAGGAAAAATCATAGATAGAATAAAAAATTTAAAGTAAGTGAAAAATTAATGATTGAGACGCTAGTGAAAACAATTTTAACTTCACTCTTCATGTTTTTCAAGAATGTAATATTATCTGCAGTCACAGTATAGTATAGAAGATCACTTGAACATAAATCCTCCTGAAATTTAGAGCACTAATCTACCCTCCAGTGACTCCTGTGATGGCATGTGTTTATATGTTCTCCCCAAAGCCTTATGAGGTCATAGTTGGGGCTTTTTTCAGAGGTGGCTGAATCTAGAGTGTGTGATCCCAGAATTGATTTATGGTGCAATATTAGGCTCAATGACAGTAGGATTAAGGGTGTAATTTCTATGCACTCTGAGTACCCTGGATAAGATAAAAGAGGCAGAAAGACACTATTAAGATCCCTTGCTTGTTTTGCTACCTTATGCTCAACATGAGCAGTTTTCTCTCTAAGATGCCTGTCTACATGCCCTCAGCCTTAGAGTCAATTGATTATGGACTGAAACCTCTGCAAACTGAGAGATGAATAAACCTTTCTCACCTTAACTTATGGATGTTGAGTATTTTGTCTCAGCAATGAGAAAAGTAACTAAGACAACCCCAAATCCCAGTCATTGGCATTCTACTCTCTCAATTTCTATATGATCAGTTTTATAAGATTTTACATAAAAGTAAGATCATGTGGCATTTGGTTTTCTATGACTGGATTATTTCACTTAGTGAAGTGTTCTCCAAGTTCACTTATATTTTCAAAAATATTACGCTTTCTTTTTTAACACTGGAACAATATTTCATTGTGTGTATATATATATATATATCATATTTCCTTAACACAGTCATCCATTGAAAACTATGTGAGGTAAAGTATATTTAAATAAATAGATACAGGAGATTTAGTCTCATAGACATACATACTCACTAAAAGTATATTTCATACACATATATATGAGATATATATGTAAATAAGATATATATACATATATGAAATACATATATGAAATACGAAATCTAAAGCAAGAGGATGACAAGATCAGGCTCATCCTTCCCAAACTAGCAAGACACTCTCTCTAAATAAAAAAATGACTGGAAATTGTAGCTCGGTCCAAAGGCCCTGGTTTCAATAACAGTATGCACACAATAAAAGTCACTGTAGTAGTACATGGTGAATACATATCCATTTACCTATTAATATAAAAATAAATAAGATAATGAGAAATAATAAAGGAATAAATTCTGCCATCTTTCATATTTTAATATGAATAAATTTGAACCATATAATAAACTTTAAATTATCCTATTTACACCCTTGATATAAATTGAGATTTTTACGTGCTATGTATGTTAAATAGTTTATTGCTTTCATTACTTTTACTATTTGTATCTTTGATCTTTTCATTTATTTCAAAAGAAAATTAGAAGTAAAATTTTATTTGTCTTAAAATTCATGGAAAATTATAATTTTTAATTTATTTAATATTTTTATTTCTTTCTGAGAAAAAGAACAGTCTCACTTAAATAGAGTGATAGTTAACTGTGCTGTCAACTTGAATAATAAAAGCCTGACTGGTTTAGTAGAGTTCTGGGTGTATCTGGGTGACTGCCTTACTGAAGAGGGAAAACTGACACGGGGTCTGGTTGGCATCAACCAATAGACTAGTAGCCTGAATGGAATAAAAGAAGCAAAAAGAAAAAGAAGTCTCAAGGAAGTCTCACTTCTGCTTCTTCAGTGGAGCTCCAGCCTTTGCCGCTGCCTTTAGACCTCTGTCTTCAGAATCTCTGGCAGGTGCCATCTTTCCAGTGAAGACTCTTCAGCCATCCAATGCAAACCCTTGAGCTTCTGGTTATGGACTCATA
Source organism: Dolichotis patagonum (assembly GCA_004027295.1). Taxonomy (NCBI): domain Eukaryota; kingdom Metazoa; phylum Chordata; class Mammalia; order Rodentia; family Caviidae; genus Dolichotis; species Dolichotis patagonum. The sequence goes on from PVJX010041776.1 coordinate 4,101, forward strand.
TGGGCCTCTACAGTGAGCTCTAGGCCTTTTAATTTTGACTAGATCCACTTGCTTTCCAGCACCCAGATGGCCTTTTTGTATTCTTTCACATCTGACTGTGTAGGCAGTCATTTTAAGACTACACTGTTAAAAAAATTCATCTATCTATCTATTCTGTAATGAACACTAATTGATGCAAACAGACAAGAATCAATTAATTAATTTACTAACCAAGAAGTATTCACTGATTATCTTGTTTTCCATTTAGGCTTGCCTTGAAGGAACATATTGTCATCTTAAAACGTACAGAATATCACTACATCTTATCACAAATCCATAAGCTGTAGATCTAAAAACTCAATAAATCCAAATACCTCATAATTATCTCATTTGTAGTATATATATACATATATATATATATATATATATATATGTGTGTGTGTGTGTGTGCACGTGTATGTGTGGTGTGTGCGTGTGTGTGTGTGTGCGTGTGTGTGTGTGTCTCAGTTACATTTTACTCATCTCTGAGACAAGATACCTGATGCCCAATGTTGGGAAAGGAAAGGTTCATTTCTTACAGATTTTGGCGGTTTCAGTCCATATTAATTTGGCTCCAAGGCATGGTGGCATGGTGGAGCCAGGATTCATGGTGGCTACAAACAGCAAGGTGGAAACTGACAAGAGAGAGAGAAATGCCTTCTTCCTGCCATTACATTGTATGCTGGCTCCACCCCTAGATGAGTGTAGCACTGACACCATCAATCCAAGCGCTAGACAACGAACCAGTCACAAATGCACAATGCAAACGCATGAGGCCTGGGGGCCACCGACATAAATCATGACAATATATATAATCAGGCATGAATAACATATTTGTTCAAAAATATCTGTGTACACAAGATCTTTTAAGAAATTTACACACTGTATCACACAGGGTTAAATCAGAAACGGAACTCCTAACAGTAATATCATGTTGGAAAGGTATTACAGGGATTTAACCTTGAGCAATTATGGGAGTAGGTAAATGAATTATGTAAGACTGTGATTTCTGCATCAGTGCTGATACTGATGTCAACAGTATAGTTGATCAGTACAAAAAGAAAAACATGAAGTGAAAGAAAACAAGGACAAATGAATCTGTGAAAACAAGCTTCAATGCACGGTAGTTCACTACTTTCAAAACTCCAACTTCAATAACGGTGTTATTACCAGCATAGGCTACTATCCTTTTATCCACATCAAAACAGTTACCCTCACAGATGATGGAGACATTAACGCAGAAGAGCAAGTAGGAGCCAGAAGACCTGTGAGTGCAGCACTTGCCTCCCAGTGACAAGGTGAACAAGGAAGATTGTGGCAACTTACATAAGCTTCAACAGAAACTGATACCTAGCACCATGTCTTTGAGTATAGAAAGAGTGTTTTTCACTGTCCCCTTCAAATTCTCATCCTAAATGTCTCTACTTAGGAAATAAAAATTTTCAAAAGTATAGTTCAAGATATGCTAAGTAGGCATGGTACAAACATTATAGATATATGAATATAAGTTTATTGTCTATATCATGCAGGTGAAGCACAGAAAAGATGAATGATTGCCCTGAATACATGCAGCTAGTAGCTTTGTTAGAGCAACCCTTCTGTAAATTAACTGTGGGATATAGAGAAATATTAAATACAGTAATAATTTGTAAATCTAGAAATACCATATGACTCAACAATCTCACTGCTATGTGTTATTCAAAGAATTGAAATCAGGATCTCTGAGAGATACTGGCATCCTTACATTCTGATTTTAATTTTTCACTATAGCCAAAATATGGAAATAATTTATATATTCATTAATAAATGAATGCATAAAGAAAGTATCCCTTGGAATTTATAGGGGATTTTATCCAGGATCCTTGGTAAATGGCAATATCCACAGATCCTAAAAGCCTTATATAAAATGGCATAGCATTTTGCATGTAATCCATGCACATCCTCTTATATATTTAAATAAATACTATATTAATAAAATACCTATAATAATGAAAAGGCTATACAAATATTTCTTAAAGTATAGTCTTTAAGGAATAACAATAAGAAAAAATGTCTGCATATGTTCAGTACAAATGTAATATTGTAGGCCTAAACATATAATACCCAAACAATGCACAATATAAATAATGTACAAAGTATGGAGAGAGACTGAAGATCTGTGAAATGGAGGGAGGTTAAACTAGGGAATGCCTCTATATCTTTCCTTTGCATACAATCAACACAGTCCTTAGCATATGGCAAAGTCAAGTTATTAATTTTGTGACCTTCTGGAATTGGTTTTTGAATATATTTTTTTATTCACGTTTGGCTGAAACCACATATGTGAAAGCTACAGAGATATTATAAAAGAAGGAAATATTGCCTTTTGCGACATTATGGATGGGCCTTAAAGACATTATATTAAATGAAATATGCATAATGAAAAAAGGCATATATGTATAGAATCTGAAACAATCAAAGTAATATACATAGCAAAATTAGAGTAACAATATGGAAGTGTGGATCGGGATTAAGGGGTATAATTTTAGTTAGGTGTGCCAAATAAATTCTGGAATCCTTCTATAAAGTCTAGTTCCTATGACGAACAGTATTGCATTATCTACCTAAAATTTTCTGAGAAGGTGAATTTTATGTCAATAGTCTTTGATATACATGTATCAGTAGTAATAGTTTGGGCAGGAGAAAACTTTGGGAAATGATGGATATGTGGTTGTCTTAAAATTATTTATCCCCAGACTTACTGACACATATATAACAAATATGTATACCTTTTTATACATCAATAATACCTCAATAAATTTGGTTCAAAATAACAAAAATAGTTTCAAGGAACAGACAAAAGAATAAAAGTAGTCAGAAAATAAAAGGAAAGGCACACTTAGAAAAATCTAATTACACTTAGTGGAATTTAGGAGTTAGTCATTTTGCTTTATAACATGTGACAATCTCTATGTAGTATGGAGAAAGCAAAAGCTGTAGTCCAAAATGCTTGAAATATAAAATGACAGTGTGAAACAACAGAGTAGAAAGTTAGTAATTCTGGAAAGGAAGCAATGGTAGATAGCCAAACACGAATATCTGTATATAAATCCTTGACTCACATATAAAGCATTACAAATGTCTCAAGCAACCTAGTAATACTGCGCAGATGTAACCTGAAAAAATTAATGGTGATTTCATTTTCTGTGGTCTACATAAGAAAGAGTTTGAAGCTTGAGTCTTTTCATATTATCTACAAGCTGCAATGAAAATCATTATTCAGTGGAAGAGAATCTAGCTTCTCTGTGCATAGTATTCATCTACAATATTTAATAAAATCATTTGACATGTAAAGAAACAAATATACCTATACTGAAGAAAATATTATACCTAAGAAACCAAACCTAAGATGACATAAATGTTGCAAATATCCAAAAAGACTTTAAAGCTGTGTTAAATATTTTCAAAAATTTAAAGGAAAATTATGCCTATAAGTAAATAGATTATAACTCTTACCAGAGAAATAAAGCTATATAAAAACTATAAGGCTCTTAGCTTGGAGATTGCAGGACCAGGAAATATATGAGCATTGATAAACTGGAGTGGAAAAGGAAAGGAATATCAAGAGATGTGCAGATGTGTATGTCTGGAAGTCAGACAACATATAATACGGTAAACTTTTGTTCACATAAAAAATAATTGAAGATACTTGAACACATAAATGATATTGCTTGACTTCTCTTTTGTAAATGAATCTTCAAAGGAGGATCAACATGGCTGACTAACATGGCAGCATTATAAGAGAAAGTCTTCAATTCATGCAGAGAAAGTCTCCAATTCATGCATATGAAGTAAACTTTTGGGAATGATAGAGAAAGACAAATACAGGAGAGGAAAAGGAAAGAGAAAAGCACCAGAACAAAAATGCAGTATCAGGCAGTTTTAGGAAGCAAAGAGGGAAGGGACCTGGACGGCTGCATTCTTCACACCGCAGGTCAGGTGAACCATCAACTTGGGAAAAGATTGCACACCATGAGGAAGGGAGGTGGTATTTCAGTGGTGATCTGCAGTGGGAATAGGTCCAATCATTCTACCTACCTACTGGAAACAGGAACACAGACAAACCAGGCCTTAATAGAAAGAGAAAGCTGGAGAGTAATGTATGAGAAGATACTGAAAGCCTGAAGTTAACTGGAAAAGAAGTGTGCCACTCAGGTTAGAAACTCAAATCTGAGAGCTGAGAAGTCTTCAAGTCTTGCAGCTGCACCAGTGAGCACTGACTTAGAATTGCACAACATATTAGCCTAAGTCTGAGCAGTGTCTGATAAGAGAGGGACTGATTTGAAACTCAGTTTGATGGGAGGAAATCTGCAGATTGGATTGACAGGAGCAAGCAGGGTCCAGGAACAGTAGGACCAATTAGGAAGCTGAATCTGAATGCTAAGAAATCTTGGGATGGGGCAGTGTCTGGAAGTGGTGAGACTGGGAGACCAAGTCTGAGAGCTGCAAAGATTACAGAAAATAAGTCTACAAAAATAAGCAATATCCAGGTGCTTCAGGGTTCCTGAAGGGTTCCTTCAGGGTTCTTCTTTCCCCAGGAACCCTGAAGCACCTGGATATTGCTTATTTTTATAGACTTAGAAAGAAGAGGTTAGATAAACCAGAAATAATTATTCACTGAACATTTCCCCACCAACTAGGACAGTTATGCTTATACGACTCCCCATAAATTGTTCAAACCCAAGGGCAGAAAAAGGACCACAAAAAGACAAAGAGTGGTGCTCAGGTTAGAGGGAAAACATAAAGAATTAGTTTAAAGCCAGAGGAGGAAAAACACAAGGCAAAGATGGGATTTTCACTCAAGGGAAAAGAGCGGGAAGTGAATGAATGCTGGGAAAAATGTTGGAAAATCCAGTCCTACACAGATTACACTGCACTGTTCCTCCACAAATTAAATGAGGAGGTTATATCTTGAGAAAAATGTAAACCCTATAGTTAGCCATATGCAAAGCAAAACTTGCAGCCAGAAAGTAGGTCCAGAGAACCATCAAGTTCTGCAGGCCACACTGCTCCTAGGCAGACAATTCAGCAGAGCACAAGGGAAATATGTTTGGCTGACTACCCTCACTGGTGGACCGACATGAAATCCACTGAAATCTAGTTTACCTCCTTTAGATACCCATGGATGAGAAAATATGGGAGATTGAATTTGGAAGGTGCATGCCAAACACAGAGGAATCTAGAACTGCAGCAGTCCTAATGAAAACTTGATGATAGGCACCTTTAGTACAGTCAGGCCCAATGAATATATAATTCATATACCACTAAAGCTGAAAAGGAATAGAGTGGTAACTGGAGATGACATTAGTGACTATACATAAACGAAAATCATCAGCCAGAGAGTACCACTCATGAGATAGTAAATGCCAGGCAAAGAATATCCAGAGTGTCCATGTGATGGTTGACTGATTGTGTCAATTGAGTAAGCAAAGTTAAACTAAACTGCCTTAGTAATTCCATACACGAGGGTGTAGAAAACCCACTCTAGGACAGCTAATCTAGGATGTCATAACAGGGAATGGAAGAAGGAAGGTTCGCTTCTGTTTCTACAGAGAAGCTCGTCTTCACCTGCACTTTGGACATCATCTGCTGGCTTCCAGCACAAACTCTTCAGTTTCTGCCTCAGATCCTTCAGCCTTTCGCATAGACTCTTCAATTTTTCATCACAAATCCATCGGCCTCCTGATATGGACTCACATAGGACAGTGCAGTGAGCTCCAGACTTTCAACTGGATACTTCAGTGTCCAGTGTACAGACCCACCCTCTGCACTCTTCCACATTCGACTCTATGGTTGTTCATTGTAAGCCAATCTTGTGAATTGTTATATACTTGTATATCTATATTACATCTGTTTCTCTAATAAACATGTACTCATACAATACATAATTTCTATCATAATCATAAAGGGCCATGAGGAGACAGCCAGACTCTACCAGGACAAGAGGTATCACTGGAATAGGAAGGAGGCTCAGGGTACTCCCAGGTAACTGTATCAAAAACAGTAGGTGTAAGTATGTGTGCCCAATGTATCACGACACTGACATTTACTTTTGGTGCTATGTCCTGCAGCTCGAGAATGGGGTTGCTTCTATGTTGGTGATAAAACAGAAGTATTTCCCCTCCCTCAAGTGTGTAGTTCCAGCTTGGGGACACATAGTAGTATCAACAGGGAAACAAGTATATTTAAATTTGCCAAAAGATTCATAATGAGTCACATACATTTGCTAAATTTCATTGGCTTTTAAATCACAGCAATTGACTCCTGGCTCAGGATTACATTTTTATCAGTCGTAGTTGTCTTAGAAGTTAAATCCCTGTAGAAAGTTAACAGACAACAATTAAAGTTTTGTGGAGAAAACTTGAGATCAAGGTGAATATAACATTTTAGGACAATAATCACTGGAACTAGTAGGCTTTGTTATTATCTCTGAAACACATTTAAATGTTCATCTTAGTACAGAATAAATTTTTAGTCAGTTGTCTATACCTAATTACAAGACATTACATGACATATCACAAGTAAGACAAAGTCAGATGCTTGAGCCTAAAATAGTTTACCACCATAAAGAACTTTAGGTAGAAGTAATCAGTGTTATAAAATATTTTCAGTTTTTTCTTTGCAGGTCTGTACACTCAGGAAACACAAATATACCATTTAATATGCAATGAGGTTAGTAATAATTGGTATCACAGCTATATAAAAGTTTTGCATATATTTAGTTTCTACTCATAAAACAAATTTTAGACTTTTTAAATGTAGTTTGGAAGGTATAATTATATCATCAATAATTAAGAACATCTTTACAGTTCTGATAGGTTTAGGAAAATGTTAATAACCACACATAGATTTATTATATGATATACAAGTGTATCTAACTTATACAATAACAAAATGGATGCTTAATTAAAGCCAATAGATTTAGATCCACTTTAAATATTATGACCAAATATAAAGAGATGTAAATTTTGATCACTTTATATGTTTAAATTTTAAATGTATATGAAGACAGCTCCTCTAAGATACCATGTATACATTAAACTTACATAGTCTTAATTCTATAAGTGTAATTTTAAAGGTAGACTCACAGCATAGTTTGTTTTTAGATGTATGGTGATACCTCAGTTTATAAATTTAATTTGTTTCACAATTTTGGGGATGATAGCTGCATTTGTGTTTGTATGGGGAAGATGGCCATGAGTGTGTTTGTCACCTTACGTGGAGTTTGCAACTAGAAGCAAACCTTCATTGAATGCTTTTGTTTGTGAACCAAATGGTTTAGAAACAAAAACATTCATGAACTAAGGTATTACTGTATACATATATACGTCCAAAGATACATCTTATCATAAGCTAATGTTTTTTAACCAATCATGAACTGATTATTGAAAACATTTTACAGTTAATATTCAAATATGCTTTAACTCTTAAAATTCCTTGTTAGTAACCAAAAGTCCAACAATGAGAACACAAGAAACTTATTTTAGTAAAATATAGAAGATTTGTTCTTAAAAGTAGTTTCACATATTTAGCTGACAGCATCTCAGCATTTTTAGAAAACTGTATTGTTTTAGACATAGAAAATGTAACTTTTTTTTTTTGGTACCGGTGATCGAACTCATGACCACACACTTGTGAGGCAGGCGCTTATGCAGCTGAGCTAAATCCCCAGCCCAAACCTTTTAATTATAGCCTGAAACAATTACACGAGATAATACATCTAACATATAGCACATTTTAAAGTTGTACATATTTGGCTAAGAAAAATTCTTTAATTATGGTGCATAGAAAATAATAGACATTGAATTTATAAAGCTGATTTCTGATTTTATCTTGGTTACCTAAGGACCTGAATGGAAATATTTTACCAAATTTAAAGAAACTTTTACTCTTGCCAGGTGATTCAAATTAGCTTACTATTAATCTATATGAGCCACAGCATTTGAGATAATGTGTCGAGTATTTATCTATAAGCCAACTTAAGTAGAACTTCTGGAGAATAATGAGAAGACCATATTACTGTTTTTGTTAGATTGTTGAGCAAAACTGTTAAGTCTCACTGTTTGAATGTCTACTTTGTATGCTTTAATTTTGTAACTTGAACAACTATTTCCAATGATGAGAGTATGTAAAGTATAAAGTGGCGATTTCTTAGTGTTTTTGTTTTTGTTGTTGTTGTTTTCATTTTTTTGTTTGTTTTTGTTCTTTTATTTTTTTCCTTTTGGAATTCTGTATTGTTGCTACAATTTTTCTGTTTTGTCTGTTTTTTTTTTCTTTAAATAAAATTTTAAAAAAATTAAAACACAGAACCATGCATATTAACCTAAATCATATGAGCCCTTATGTTATCAAAATTTAAGGATTTTATTCCTTGATAAACTTTGAACCACTCAGTCTTTATTTGGTAATGTTTTAAATGATTTTAACTATCCTAAAAACCTATACAGATAGCCTTTCCATGGAAGTCCCACAAAAGAAAAAGAAAAGAAAAGAATAGAAAAGCAAAAGAAATTTTTGAGCTGAAGAAATACTTTTCTTAAACACAGCAGCTTCAGGTGTTTTAACTGATTATTAACACAGATTGAATAGGCAGATGGACAAACATATACACAAAGTGTTTTTTTAAACCAAATAACACTTGCAAATATATTGGCCAGGTTGAACTACACCAACCTTTTACAATTTTTAGTTTTGTAACTATAAACAAATGAGTCTGAAATTTTCCTATAGGTCATCAATTAGCATAGATCACTTTCAATAAGAGTCAGAAGGTGAAAAATAATCTTTTACACCTAAAAAGCAAAGACTGTTTTAAAACAAGACCTGGGCTGACAGTTGATCTCATTGAAATAGACCTGTTTCTGTTTAAAACTACCATTAACCCATAAGTATCACTTGAAATATTTGTATTCTATTAATGAATTTATCTGTACAATACGAACCAGTCAGGTTGACCTGTGTAGCAACATACTTAAAGGGAGAGGGAAGTGAAAGGAGTTAATCTCCAGTTCTGTATAAAGTCATAAATGCTGGTAAATTTGGACAAAAATGTTTACATTTATTCTTTCAGTGTTTGAGGATTAAATCTAGATCAATTTTTAAGAATATGAGCCAGAGAAGAGTGAAGTTAGGCTTCACTCTGGAAGGACTGCATGGAGAAGACAATTGCCTTGAACAAAGAAATCAAGTCCTAAGCATCTAAAGGGCAGAAAAACAATCAGTACCAAAAGTTTCCAAAAGTTGGTCTCTAGTCCTAAGCAAAATATGCCTCCAAAGATGAAAGTTATCACTAACTCCAACCATATCACTAAGCAGAAAACCAACAATTGAAGAACTTAAATGACTATTTTGTTTTCTGAAAAAGAAGAAAAGAGAGAAAGAATGAAAATTATAGGACATATTGGAGATGCTCCTTTAAGCTTTGTCATTTTGGGCTCATACATGTGCAGGCTTGAACATTTGTGAAAGTATTAATGGAAGTTTCTTTTTCCTAAAATAATTGTCCAAGTTTAACCTACCTTGATGTCTTGAGTTTTTATGTCTTTAGCCTGCTTCTTTTTTTCTTTCCTATTTTTCTTTTTCTTTATTTAGTAAAAAAATCCAATTGTTCTTTGGTATTATTTTTTAATTGCCATTATTATTGGTTTTATTGAGACAGGGTCTCACCCATAATTCAGGCTGGTCATGATCTCACTATGTATCCCAGGCCAGCCTTGATCTACCTAAGATCTTCCTGAATTTTATACCCTTCCGCAAACTGATCATCTCCCCTGGAAACCTAGGAGATCAGAGACAGAAAGGGGCTTTCAGAGGTAGCTGAGGGAGGAGGAGGAAGTTTTTTTAAGTAGAATGTCTTTTGTTTGAACAGATCAAAGAGTGACCCTGCAAAGACACCAGGTAGCAATGTGTACCACCTTTACAGGAACTAAAGACTACTTCAGTTTTTGTCCTTGTTCCCAGTCTTTCACATCCAGGCTGTCTTCCAAAGGAAACCATGGACATTGTGGTCAAATAAATGTCAATAATTTAATAAGTTGAGGATCAGAAATATTTTTTTTGTCCTGTGACTCATTAGCTTTATTTCTCTTTTTTTTATTAATTTGAAAGAGAGTAAATCAAAAGGGGGCAGTACAGAGCAGATCAGAACAGGACAACATAGGCAACACAGTACCTTACATTAAGACAACTGGACATCAACAGTAGCTAACACCATATCTCTTACTCTGCTAAAGTTGAGCATAGTTTCAAATACAATAATATCAAACATAACACAATAGTACAAAGCCATGCATAGAGTGAAAGAATTACAGGGCTTTCTGAACCGAATAACAGAAAATGAT
>PVJX010041777.1:0-14491 GCA_004027295.1 Dolichotis patagonum
CTATAAAGCTTGTTAAGAATGGAGATTTCCAATGCAAACCCGTGGATAGCGTGCCTCAGTGGATCCAGAGAGAGATTTATAATCTGCACTTAAACATCCTTCCCACATAATACCAACACAATCTTTCACAGTGCACTTAAAAATCATACTCTGTATTAGAAATACTACACCTACTCAGCGGTTTCAGTGGGGGGCAGCTAACAAAATGATGAATATCGATATGTACAGCAGGATTTAATTACGTATTATAACAGATGCTATTACTATCAATCATTGGATGGAAGTTCCAGTTACATACTCATTCCAAAAGTAATAAGATGTTTATGGAGAGAAATTTCTTGGTTTAATTTGATTCAAAGAAAAATCTACGGAAGTTATTGAACATACCAGAATACTTCATAACTTCTAATGGTTGCTCAGTGATGTGAAAGTCGTACCATTAAGTGGTTCCCAAAACTGTATTAGTCAGGAGAATTGGCCACTGCAAAGAATTTGCCATAGCAGCAGAGGTAGCATTTAAGGGCTTTACAATTCCACATTCTATCTAGCATTGCAGTTGTATTTCTTAAATTTATAACTACTACCAAAAAATCTCTTGCCTCTCCCCAGCTACCAGTTGCAAGTAGACTAGGTTCACTGTGGTGGAGGAACCAGTGGTCCACCTGTAACACCCACATAAACTGAAACAGCCTGGTGGTTCTGGGGTAGCACATGTGGAGACTGTTGCCAGCAGCATAAAAAGAAGTGGATGGGAAGATGCTGGTGCTATTGGTTCTCCTGGAAGCTTGTCACACTGGTTTTCCGGATATGAACTCAATTATTCTCATCATCAGAGGAGCTCAGGTCCTCACTTTCATGGAGCATGGCTGCAGTTCTTTTTGAGGATGCTCTGGTCCTTACCTTGAGCATCACTTCCTGTTTCCAGTGTAGATCCCTCAGCCTGCTGCCATAGATTCTTCAATTCACCAGTGCAGATCTTTTAGCTTCCACCACTGACCTTTGGGTCTTCCCAGTTCAGATTCTTGATACAGACTTGCTTGAGACATTATCATGGGCTCTTGGTGTTCAGTTCGCCTTGTTCAGAACCTTTTCCTGAGCTCTAGGGCTTTACTGGACTCATGCAGGACACTGCCATAAAATCCAGATTCTCACCTGGTTTCTTTGGATCTCTAGTGTGTGGAAAGATCACCCACACTCTTTCACATTTGACTTTTTGGGTGCATATGATTTTAAAAATCCTGTAAATTGTATGCCCTATATTAAATTTATTTTCCTGTAAACCCTGACTACAACAGTCACCTTCCCTATTCATTATTTAAAAAAAAACTTGAATTACATTTATCTTTAATTTATATATAAAATCACAAAATTGTGTATATTAGTGGAATAATGTGTGATGTTTTGACGCATGTATATTGGATAATGTTTCAGTCAAGACAAATGTACCTCTCTTCAAAAACTGATCATTTCCTTAGGACAGAGAATTCAAAATTCTTCTGAGACACAGAGCACATAACTTATTCCTATCTCAGTTGTGCCTCTGTACCCATTAGCAAACCTCTCTCCACTCATCCCTCCTCCTTAGCCTCTGACAAACACAACTATACTTACAACCTGTATCATATCAGCATTCTTAGATGCCACATATGAGTAAGACCATGTAGTATTTGTATTTCTGAGTTTGGTATATTTTACTTAACATCTGATCTCCAGTTCTACTCGTGTGAATGCAAATGATAGAAATTTCATTCTTTTTATGACAGAACCGTATTCCACTGAACATATGTGCCACATTTTCTTTATCTGTCTATCAGCAGCTGGATACTTAGGTTGTTTCTCTTTCTTGGTGCTACAATAAATACAAATATTTGTTCATTGTGTTCCCCATTGACTCACCAATTTCATTTCCCTGGATGCACACCTAGTAGTGGGATAATTTGATCGTATATATGGTATTTCTCTTTTGAATTTTTTGAGGAACATCCATACTGTTTTTGCATAGTGGCCATACCACGTTCATCCAACCAACAGGGCATAAAATTTTCTTTTTCTCCACATCTTTTCCAAGGACTGTTATATTTTGTCTTCTTGACAATTGCCATTCTTACTATAGTGCGGTGATGTCTCACTGTGGTTTTGATTTGCATTTTCCTGATGAATACTGCTGATAATTTTCCATACACCTGTTGACCATGCCCTTTTGACATCTATATAGTTTTATTGCCCACTTTTAATATAGCTATTTGTTTATGGTTTTTGCTATTTTTGACTTTTTCACATACTTTGGATGTTAACTCTATGTCAGGTGTATATTTTACAACCTAGGTTCTCCCATCCTGTAAGTTATCTTCACTCTCATGATCATACTTTTTTGATTCAAAAGTTTCTTAGTTTGATGCAATCCTATTTGTCTATCTTTGCTTTTATTTTCTGTGCTTTGAGGTCCTGACCAAACAATCAGGCTCATTCCAATACCCTGAAATAGTCTCCCATTTTTTCTTCCAGTATTTTCATAATTTCAGGTCTTACATTTAAGCCTTTAATCCATTTTTTTATTTATATGACTGGCAAGCCATGAGGATCCAGTATAATTATTCTGTGTTTGGATATTCAGGACCACTTATTGAAAAGAATAGTCTTTCTTCAGCAGCCATTCTTAATGAGACAGCGTGAAGAGGATGAAAAGATGTGGTTTCACCACACCATGAGCCACAAGCTCTGCAGTTGCCCACACTTCTCATTGCAGACTTTCAACAGAAGTCTTTATTTGACAGGTTAGCTCTTGAAATGTCACCATCTGCCCGCTTTGATTAATTGTGGCACAGCGCTTTAGCTGTATGGAAAGATGTTCATCTTATTTTAACAGTGGTCTTCCAAGTTCAGAAAAAATTAGCTCGCTCCAAAAGAAAGGTCTGGACATCATTAGCCAGTTCAGGTGCTCCCTATTAAGTTTTATTGCACTAAAATGGTAGATTTCAAAGCTGTTCTTCAGTTTTTATCATCTAAGATAAGCTTCTGTTTGACAAAAGACAGAAAGAGTGGGCTGTGTTGGAAAACCTCAGCTAGGCAGCACTGCTGCAAAGAAAGGCTGACTGAGCCGCGCTGTGGTCAGATTCACCTCTGCTCATTCAGCAGGTCATCTACGCAGTCTCAGTTCCCGTTCTCAGCTTGACTCACTGAGGATGAAACTCCTTCTGGGCAACTCATCCAGATTTTGATGACTCTATTAACTCCAGAACCCAGTGAGTTCTCATAATCTGGAAATCCTGCACCTAGAACTTTTCTATAGCAATTTTAGTTCAGGCTGGGGATTTAGCTCAGTGGCAGAAGTGCCTGCCTGACAAGTACAAGGTCATGAGTTCAATCCCTGGTACAAAAATAATTTAGTTCAAAATTATTACTAATTATAGTGGTAGAGGTATTATAATAACTATACTTTAAGCTACCTACTATGGGTCAAGTACAGCTTTAAGTGCTATTCTTAATTCTCATAACAGCTTTGTGAGGTGGATATAACTTTTCTATTACAATCCTTTTGTAGGTGTAAGAACTGAGGTCTACACTGATGAAAGTGTTGCTTCGAGATCAGAGAGCCATGGTGCTAGAAATTAGGTTTGTCCAAGTCCATTGCCCATGTTTTTCCCTAGCATGGGAATCATTACCTTAACCTATCATTGTAAGTTTAATGGGGTAGAGTGAACTTACCCAGAAATACCTGGGGTTTTTATTAAACAACTATCTGATATGCACAAGAATACCAAGAACTTTCTGGTACAAAAATGCCCCATGTATTTGATATAGACTTAAAAGTCTTTTGAGATGACTTGGAAGAGTTGGTATTATTGTGTTCATACTACAACAGAGAAGCTGCATTAAAGGGAACAGAAACTGCAGTCAAAAGGTAATTAGCTAAGCCAGGCCCAACACCTATACCTTTTGTCCTAAACATTTTTCTGTTATATGTTAGAGAACCAGGTATTATGTTGGAGGAAGCTAAGAATCGCGGTCTCTTTCTGCTGGAGCCATTTGCTTCCTACACTCAGATGTCATAAAAGACAAACAAGGAAATTCTAGGGTTGTCCAGAAAGACACACCCTCTGGGCGTGCGCACACATAGTTGAGTGACCCAGGTCACAGTACATCGGTTTCAGAACAGAAGATGCAAACATTCAGAATGTGGCTTAGCCATCTTTATTTGTCATCATGTCATCTGTCCTTGGAAGCTATAGAACAAAATAACCTGGTATAAAAGGGAGAAGCATAGACAGAAAGCAAGGGGAGAGCTTTTGAATAAATCAGTGAAAACCATCAAAATCTGGCTTTTAGGGCTTTTTCCTCAAAGAAATTTAGTGCCTCAGCCTTCATGATCGGCAAGGGGAAGACACCGTATTTTCTAACAGTCCAGTGCTTCTTTGGTCAGAGGTAGGGGCTGGAGAGTCAGTGCAGGAACACAGACAGCAGCCAAGCCAATTATATTTCTATTCTTACCAAATTCTTCAAGCAAAGGCATTTTCAGAAAATACCATGGGCCATGTTATCACATTTGCCTACAACAAGGTTAATTGCTTCAGAATTTATGGTAGGCAGATGATATTCACTATTGTTGTCAATTAAAATTTAGGAGTCTAGAGTTCAGAGGCAAAAGATGCTCTTTTTTTCCTGGAAACCAATCTGGAGCAAAGTGAGGGGGATTAACAAAAGTAGGACTTGTCTAGAAGTGACTGAGAACTGAAGGACAATGGAAGTCTGGGCAGAGAACGACACCTCAGAACTGCTATTATGTTTCCAACTAGGTCAGACTGAAGCTGAAGAGATGGGTACCCTGGGGCAGACAGCCCTGGGGATGAGACCAATCTTAAGTGTACATCACAACCAGAAAAATAGTAGCTACTACGCAGAGAAAGCACTGAGTTCTTTGTTGCTGACACATATGCAGGAAGACAGAAATTTATAGGCCTATATCTTGAAATATAAAATGTTTGTATTCCACCTTGGGCACTTAATAGTTACGCTAGCTATGGCAAGTTATTTTTAAACTTTATTTCATCATCTGTAAAAATAAAGATCATGTCACATAAATACTAAACCAGTTAATGGTTAACGAAAGCTTAGCATGTAAACAGTTCTCTGTAAATGTTAGTTACTGCTTACAGTCAAATGGGAATAAACATGTCAAGACTGGGAATGATGGGGGTAGAATTCAAGGATTCTAACAAAAACCCATACATTAAACTAAATTGCATGTAACTGGTTTTGAAAATCATCTCAAAATCTTCACAGCTCATGAGTATCAATGGGTTCAAGGTACAGTACAACAATAAATGAAGACAGACAGCTGGTTGGAAGATCACATTGAATTAAGTGGATAAATCATTTATGGTCTGCATCTCAGCCCTATTCTCTATGAAATAGGAATAGCAATAGAATCTATTTCATCACACTATTGTGAGAAGCAAATGTGATCATGAATTTTCAGCACTTATCCCGTGATGTCTAATAATAATTTTATTTTTGTTATTGTGGCCATGGTCAACCCTTAGCCCAGTAGGCAGGAAATCAAGATCTTAGGAATGACACACAATGGAAAGGGTGGGCACACCAGCATACCAGCATCTACCTCCCTCACACCAAATTAAAGTGGCTGTGGGGTTCAACTAAAGATCAAACAATTTCAAAAAAATCAGTAAGCCTAACAGTGCATTATGTCAGTAGTAGTAGTGTATGCGAGTAGAGGAGTCAAGGAATTTTTAAGTTTCTAGCTAGAAATAAAGGTCACTGCCGCTCCACCTCCACCACTCTTCTGCCACGCAACAGGGAAACACTCCCATATAGAAGACGCCTGAGTAGGTTAGAGATGCATGTCATTAAACTCTCCACCAAGAGACAACAGTGTGGGATCTCTGAGCCAAGTATACCTAAGGAGGCCTTGGGCAACTTGGACAGGTAAGCAGTAGGGAGGCTAGTGTTCTATGCATCAGACGGGAAGGATATTTGCAGACTTCTGTGGACATTATTTGTCCTGAGTCTTACACATTTTTTAATGCTGCAAACATATACAAGCATGACAAATAGGGGAGCATGGAATGATCATTAGGATTATAATATGTGTGTGAATAAGTCATCAGAATAGTCTCTGCAAGTAAAGGCCTATATAAATGCTAATATTCCCACCTCTTGCTGGTAATAATAATGTGTCATCTGGCAGAAACAGTCCCTTAAGTGCTTTATGTTCTCTGCTGGAATCAAATCATTAATCCCATTTATATAGTTAATAGGGAAGCTCTGAATCCAAATTAAGGTCCTGAAGAAAAGTACTGGAATTAATGACAAAGGGATATAATTTTTTTTCATGACAGCTGTTAACGTTGCTTTGCTAAATAGCATTTTTTGACCCTGAACTTTACTTTGAATACTAAGCATGCCTATCTAAAAGGAAATACTTAAAAGCCTTACATCAACATAAACTTTAAGTTGGTCAACCCACACGTTTCTAGGAACACACAGTCTCTCCTAAAGCATCCCTGCTCCAGTCAGTCCCTGAAAGCTGAGTCAGCATCTGCAGTGGGACCGTGAACTGGAGCAGGAACCTGCTGAGCCGTGCCACATCTGCCCCCATCCGTACATCTTTAGCCTGTGGTCCTCTCCTTCAGGAGATACAGCAGCATATAGTAATCATATATTCCAACGAGTAGCAGGAACAGAAGGCATCCAAGCTCCACCAGCGCTGCCTTTTCCGGCTCAGTTAACACACTTCAGAATAGCTTTCCTTGTCTTTAAAGTGAGTATTGAAGGAAGAAGGACACGTGGGATTATTTGGATAATTATTCATGAGTATTACTAACTAAGCCACAGGAGGAAAGAGAGGGAAATGGAGAAAGTGGAGGGACGGACTGAGAGACAGGCAAAAACAGATGTCCTATGGCATCACGGCCTTACTCATCAAATCGGTAAACACCCAGGATCTCCTCTAGCAGAATCGCCTTTGCTCTCTGTTTCTGAGAGGGTGGGATGACCAGACCAGCAGACTCTGCAGCCACACCCCAGGGCACCGTGAGTACAGTGAGAACAGCAGCTTTTACACAGTCATGAACACATCCTGTGAGCATGCTTAAGGACACAGAGACGGAGATGCCAAGTCTGACTTGTTGCTATGCTTTCTACAGAGAACATCTTTACATAACCACTTGGTCCTCACTCCACAATTAGATCAAAAGGATATGTCAAAGGCATCCAATATGGCTTAATCATTGTCAGATATTCAGCCTGCACACTGCGGGAAGAGAGTGCTTGTACCCCAGCCTGGGTGGTGTGGGATTCCTTCTCAGCAAAACTGGGCAGCCACATTTCAAAAGAGCTTTTCTTCTTACTCTGTGCACAGCACATGGTCCAATGGAGGGATAAAATTTTATCCCAAGGTCCTCAAGGTCCTGGCTCAGTGTGAAACAGCAGGCTTGAGACCTACTCTGGGGTCACACACCGTGGTATAAGTAGATGGCCACAAACTATTATCCAGAAAAATGCATTGCAGAGAGCAAAAGATTGCATGGGTAATAATTCTACTGAGACTACAGGCACAAACAATGACCATGCTAAGCGAACAAAGACACTCGGTGAGCCTGAATTTAAAGCAGGGTGGAATTCATCAGTCTACTCACTTGGGAACCCTCCCTGCTGGGTACTCTTCTCCCTGAAACCCTCTTAACTCACTTTCTGAAAACAAAGAAAGAAAGGAGAGAGGGAGAGAAAGGGGAGGGTAGAAGAGACAAGGAAGATTAGGAAGGACACATTTTAAAATAAAATGTATTCAAAATGATTAGCAAGACATAACACCGAAAGTCACACCAAAAAAGTCAGACTACAAAAATACTGAACATATCAATAATGTGGAACAAGGGAGTAACATTCTCACTAGGTGAAAATCTTTCTTTCCACATTTTTATATGTGAAGAATGATCAGGTGGAACGATGAACAGGAAGATATGATAACATCTTGAAGAAGGAGTTATATGTTAGGTACTTTTTCTACTAAAAGGAGAGGAATCTAATTTTACATAATATGCAAAATAAAACTAAAGTAAAACTAAAGAAAATGTTAAACCTCACATAATGCCTTCACTGCAAAAATAAATAAGTAAAAAATAAAGATGTTCTTCTATGTCCAAGTTCTCCAGGGCTCTATAATGTTGCACATCCTAATCCCAACTCACTGGACTTCAAGGCCCCCTGGGACTTATTCATAGTAAAGAGAAGTCAGTTTTTAGCAAAGGGAGGTAGCCTTGGGGCAAGTCTGAGGAATCCAAAGACAGCCCTCTGCCCCAGGAACTTTTCACGTGATCCTTCAGTGGAAGACAACAGAATCATGCTCAGACAGACTGCAGAAGCACTTTCTAGTCACGCTGCTTTCCCACAAGGTGTCGCCACCACAATTAATGAACCAGAAAAAGGATGGCCAGACAGGTGCTCAGCAGAGAGAGAGAGCTGGTGACTCTGCTTCGCTGAGGACCCAGAAAAGCACACCAGGTGACAGCCAAGGGCACTGTGCTAGTGGTGGGATACACCCAGCTAACAAAAACTCAGCCAGGGGTTGAAGAGTAGCAAACTAACCCAACACTTACATGAATTCATTCCTTCAGTTCTCACTGATTGCACCATTAAATAGCTCACTGCAAACAAAATGACAGTTAATATGCATAAATAAAAAAATACAGATGCATGTGTGTATGTGTTTATAGGGGGTGTGTGTATGTGTGTTTGGGTGTGTCCCCTTATCTCCATGCCACTCTTCTATCCCAATTAACCTCTAACAAATAAAATGATGCGAAGTGCCCTCCCATGTCCTGCCACAGCTAAAATAGAAAATAACTCGTGATATGAAGAGTGGAGAGGCATCCCCAAGATGCTTTTCCAGAATTAAATACTCGAGCAATTACAGACATGTGGTTGTCTTTATGTAAGTATTAGGGGAAATCAAGCTTACAAAATCAAGCACCAAGCTGAATGACTGTCCTGCTCCAAGCTTCCGGTTACTGTCCATAGACCTGTCCTGACAATCTAGTACAGTTTCTATGTCCAGAGATCTCCCATGACCGCAACAAAAAGGTCTGAATTGCACCTACAAGTCCTCTCAACGATCAAAGTCTGAACACGGGCAGAGAGCTAATGCCTCTGATTCTCACTGTTCTTGCCTTTAAAGGAGTGAGGATCACAGTGCAAGCCTCCATCAGATCTTCATGACTAACAAGCACACGGACCTCCATCAACTTGCCTAATACAGTACCGCACCTGGCACACAGTAAGGACTCAAAGTATGTTTAATGTAAGAAAAGGTGGCATGCTTCTGGTCATGGATGCAGCAGCAGTTAGGTAGCTATAACTTATTAAAGAAATGCTTAAAGTATATACAAAAGTGTGCATTCAAGTTTGGAACATTTAGAGATACATATGAAAGAGCCATTCAGCCTCTATGGTGATTGTACCAACTGGGCACCTCTAATACATCCACTATTTCATACAAAGTTGGCCTTTAAAACATTTGGCTCCAAGTATCCTGACCTTCCCCTGCCCTGGCTCTTCTGTACCTCACCTTAGGAACATAGAACACTCTCTGGGTGGATTAAGTTCATAGCTAAAAAGAACAGACTTTGTGACCCTCCCAAATTCCTCTTCAGTGTCCCTGCATGAAAGAAAGTGACTCTTCTATAGTCAGTGCAAAGCCTTTCTGTAGAACCCAGGATCTTCTTAGGGGAGCAAGTTAACTCTAGGTGTAGCTCTGAGACGATTGAGGGAGAAGGCGATTGGGAGCATACAATTCATCTCAGTCTCTTCAAAATATAACTCAAAGATCACTGCATCAGAATCACCTGGAGAATTCTGAGACTCACTCATCCAGTAGAAGTGATCTCAGACAAGAAAAAGAGAATAGAAGTATGTGATCCATAAATTCTCCCCCTATGACTCAAAGACTTGCACATGATCTCTGTCAGTTCAGTCAAATGTGTTCTGGATAATCCCAGCCCTGAAACTCTACCTGGCTTGCAAACGTATACCCTGGGGATGAATTCCCTTCAACAGCTCTTCCTTTTTCCTCTCCTCCTCCTGAGGTGGAGTCATGCAGCTCAATTTATTTTCCTGACACATTTCCTTGTGCTCAGCTATACCTCACTGCCACTATACCAAATTGACTTTGATGATGTGGTAGGCATGGAAAAGCAAAAAACAAAACAAAACAAAACAAAAAACAACCTCTCCAGACCCTCAACTTTATCTCTTTCTCATTCTTTCTAATTTCACATCTGCAGGTACTCTGATGCTTAATAGCTTGTCCTTTTATTTATGACCATTAAAAGAAAAATGATCAAATATTAAATCCCTGGGCATAAACATACAAAATGGATGACTTCTGGCATTCATTCATTACACAGTATTCTGACACGCTGTAAGCTTTTCAACCTTACAGAGTTTGAGGACTTTAATCAAGTTCTCTTTAGGAAACTTTTCTCCATTTGTGTTTCAAACATACATATTTCCTCTCTTGGTTCTCTTACAATGGCTTTGCAACAGAGGTCTCTGTGTTTCAAAGCCAGGGTCCGTTTGGGTGGTGCTGGGTGCCCAGGATGAATACCTGCAACTGGAGCCAAGCGGGGACTTTCAGGGCCTGAACAAAGCTCAGTGTTAAAAGGCCTGCTCCCCTCCCACAGAAAGCCTCCACGCTAGTTATCCAGGAAGCACTGCAGTGGGCCCCACTCTCTAAAAAGTGACCTTAATAATGATAATCTCATATACACACCACATAAAAAGTTTAGAAATGTCAATTCACACAGAATCAAATTCCACTCCTGTTTGTTCCACAGGTGTGAAATCTGAGACACTAACTTCTCAAAGCATCCATGTCTCCGTTTATAGAAGACATGAACACTAGGACCTAGTTACAGGATTTTAGCAGAAAAGAAACAGCATGAGGTGGCAGTAGGCTCAGCAGGGGATCTGGCATGTATCACACGTGCTGTACACGGCAGTCATGGACACATGGGTGCCTGAGTTCTTACTCTCCACCCTGCCCCTGCCTTTTGTCACTGTGTAAAAACAGAAATCCTCTACAGGTGAAAGGGACCAAAGGCAGAGGACATCTTGGTATTTGACCTCTTTGGCATGCACCTGAGACACCAGCCTCCTGTCCCAGCTGGGGACTCTTCTCCACCTTATCTTACGGCATTTGTCCATGCTTTCCAACTCATCTTCCTTTGTATCTGTTACTCTGTAACCCCCATGATAAAATGGCACTCAGAAAATGTGCACTGAAAAACTAATTTCCATGACAAAGTACAAAGACTGTGGACTTTACACTACACACAAAGAAACTTTGGAGTCACCAACTTAGGATAATATAAAAAAATTTAAATAGAGGTTTCAGATGGCTGAAGGAGTAAATCATCATGATATGTAAAGAAAGACATAGCAATTTATTTGTATGATGAAGAAGTAAGGAATGACAGTGAATGTGAAAATTACTTTTCAACCTTTTGTTCAACATTTATATAAAAATATAAACATTTATTGATAATATATTGGTCAGCCTTAAAAGATCTGTAAAAAAGTTTCTCTACCTACAACTTTCCTTGATTTTGTTTGGAGAAACTTGTGTTTATTAGTTATAATATTGAGTAAACTCCATATTTCTTAAGTATTGTAGCATAATACCTAATTTCCACTGGAAAGGTCAATCAGATGTGAGGTAGACCAGGCCTTTCTCTCTCCACACATGAATGTCTATAAACTACTGCATTGATAATGACCTTTATGACTATGTCCGTGCAGGATGGGGTAAGTTTTGTCTTTAAAGTCAGTGTAGTAAATCCCAATGGCCATGTATGATACAGCAACAAGAGACATAAACTCTGTATCATGGCAAGTACCCTGAGGCAGAGGCTATAGGGAAAGTCATGTATGGGAGAACAAATGCAAAAAGAAATTCAATGGACCAAAATCCAACAGGAAGAGGATTAGGAAGAGAAACCTAGATTGCTCCTAGGCACCATGTACAGCCCAGGTCAAGGATGTGTGCCACTTGAGAAAAGATCAGACTACCTGAGCAATGAAATCAGCTCCTCCACAGTGGCTCAGAATCACACTAACCTCTCTACTGGAACCAGAGGCACAGTGAGTGACATATTGGTGGACCAGGGCATCAGAGAAACTGAAAGCCACAGGGTGGAATATTCAAGAACACCAGTGGGGACGGCAGAATTTGAAAACAAATGTACTGTTGGTATCAAAGACTGGAATCTAAGTGCTGATAGGACTGAGGCTCAAGGATTACATGAATGAGTTGCATCTGGGCGCAGCAGGACTTTTGGGGAAGAGAAGATCTGACACATCCAGAAACAATTACTCGCTTATCCTTTCCTAACACATGGGGGATGCTGTGTTTAGGGGGATGTCTAGTGCAGTACACAGTCCACTGGCAGGAGCTCATGGGAAGCACCCAACATCCCCTGCTGGGGATGGCACAGAGGACAAGAGGCCTGGGGATGTGTCAAGTTCTGTAGGTCAGAGAGTGAAGCTTTTTAGACAGTGATTGATGAAGGATAGAAAGTGGGGCCTGGGTCAGACAGCTTCTGGTGAGGGAAAGTGTAAAGGCCTGTCAAGGGAAAAGGCAGAGATGCCTCCAGGATTTGCCCTGCAGGGAAGGGAGCAGGTGAGAGATCTCTAGCAGAAGTCAACAGAAAAGCTGCTGCCAAGTGAATTATACCACCCTCTTCCCTTCCCATATTAACTGAGATGGCTAGATCTTGGGACACCAGAAAAATATCTGTGCTTAGCCACTCCCAAAGCACAGCCTGCAGCTGGGAAGTGAGTGTGGAGACATCTAGAGAAATAGTACCTTTCTTGGACATGTCTGGGTAACCCTTGCCAAAAATGTGCACAGAGGATCCAAAGGAAATAACAACAAACATATCAACATATGCCAACAACCTCACAGCTTCCCTCAATTTCTTGTCACATTTACCAGAGAATTTCTCTGGGACACATCCCAGTCAAAATTCCAGAAGTTCATCACAAGGATAGACTTTTAAAAGCTTTCAGAAAACAACAAAAGTTGGTTATAAAGGAAAGCCCATCAAGGTTACTGCAAATTATTCAAAAATGAACCTTAAAGTCCAAGTGAACTTGGAGTGGTTTCAAGTCTTAAGACAAGATGATTTTGAACACTGAAAGACTGCAAAACTGTCTTTCAAAACTGATGGAGAAATAAGGATTTTCATGGCAGAAATGCCTTAAGAGATTATTCACAACTAAAAGAACATGCCAGAAGCTTCTCAAAGATATCCCACATGAATCCAGTGGCCGTGAATCCAACAGAGCCCAAGTGTGATGGAATGAATACGTGAAGCAGGTGGGCAGGAGCTAGCCCAAATAAATAACCTCATGAAAGAATAACATGAAATAACCTCATGAAAGTCTAACTCAAATTAGTAGAGGAAGGAAATCATTAACCTTAGAGAAAACATTTTAAAAATTGTTAATAAAAAATATTACAAAATGTGAATACATCAAAGAGTTGTGCGTTGAGAGAATAAAATATTAAGACTTAGCATAAGCAACAAATCAGATGCATTTGTTTTTATAAAAATTTAAATATTTTGTGATCTAAACAATACTGTCAAGAAAGTGAAAATATGACCCACATACTGAGAGAAAATGTTTTAAAACATTATACCTGATAAGGAATTTCCTCAAGATCTATGAAGAACACAATGTTTCAGTAATAGAAACACAAACAATTCAATTTCTTAGAAAAAATAAGTAAAGAATTTTTGTATCTATTTCTCCAAAGAAGATATGTAGTGGCAGATAAGCATTTGAAAAGAAACTCAACACCATTAGTCATTGTAAAATACATTAAAACCATAATAGATGTGAGTTTATGACCACTAAGATGGCATAATCAAAAAGAAAGACAATAACAGTTGATTGGTATAGGCAGAAATTAGCACCCTCAGGTATTACTGGTGGAAATTCAGAAGAATACAATATTTGGAAAAATAATTTGACAGTTTCTCAAAATGTTGAATACAGTTATCATATGACTTAGCATCTTCACTATTATATAGGAAATCCCCAAAAGAAGTTAAAACATTTCCACACAATCTCTTACACTTGAATGTTCACATCAGTTTATTCGTAATATTTTAAAAGGTCAATGGATAAATAAAATGCAGTATACTGATATAACAGAACATTATGGTGCCAAAAAAAGAATTAGACACTGATACATCATAGATGATAAACCCAGTGAAAGAAGTAAAGGAAGCCACTCACAAAAGACATATTCTGTGATCCATTTTCATATGAATGGAAATATTTTAGAGACATAAATTAGATTAGTGGCTGTTTAAGAGTTTTTCTGGGATGCTGAGGCAGAAGGATGGAAAGTTCAAGCCAATCTGGACAATTAGCAACTTAGTGAGATCCTGTTTCAATAAAGCATCTG
>PVJX010041778.1:0-14497 GCA_004027295.1 Dolichotis patagonum
TAGAAATGCCCCCAGTGACTTCTGCAGTCATAGACAGTGGATCTGGTTTTGTGGTGTGGTGGACCAAGATTAAAGCTATGTGTTTCTAAACCTACAGTTTGGCTTGCCAGTGTCAAGATGACTCAGTTCATGGCTGGCTGGTTCCAGTGCAGAACCATCATGGTGAAAGAATATGGTGGCACAAAACTGCTGAGGTCATGACGATGGAGAAACAGAGAAGGAAATCAGTACCATTGTGGAAGGCATGAGTAACCAGACATAGACTCCAAGACTCCTCCTCCTTGCCCCACCAAGACACCAAAACACCAAGATCCAGTGCTCTAAATGTGCACATGGATCTCCATGATGAGTCTCACAGTCTACCAAGTTGAAATGCTACTTTAACCAACACAGTTAGTATGGACAGAATTTTTCAGGGAAGATGTTTTAGAGGCAGATTTACATCCCTCAACAAGGTATGCCTCCCCTCCAGATGTGCTAATGCAGTAGGTCTGTATATTTACATAATTTAGAATGTACACAAATGTTTAAGATATGTAACACACGTAACATGGTAGAAAAATATTGACAACATTATGACAACCATATCAATACATAAAAGCGTATACCAAAGATGTGGGGAAAACTTGGATACATCCTAATGTTATGGCTTGTATCCAGATGTTCCCCCAGTGTCACCTGCAGTCATGCATGGGCAGATCTAGATTCGTGGTACCAAGATAAAGGGTGTGTGCTACTTAGCACACTGATTGCAATTAGCACATTTTTAGTGGTGGCTCACTGGATTTACTGAAAGCAGAAACTGCACTCTGGTCTGGGTGTCACCATCCAAAAGGTTTATAGTCTAGATGGGACCAAAAGGAAAGGCAGGCTTGTGCTGATATGTAACAGGTTGGGAATTATTTTTCCTATGTCACAATTGTTCATACAAATTCATAATATAAAAAGCTATGCTAATGAGCAAAAGCACATAGAGAAAAGAGAGAGAAAAAAAGAGACTAGTTATAATCCAATTTGAGTATGTAGTTTATGCGTAAAAAGTGAACTTTAGCTTTTTAAACTCAATAATGTTACATCAATGAATAGTCAATATGGTTCAAGGGTTAAGAGCAAGAATTTTTATAATCGTATTTCTTAGTCTTTCCTTCATTACACACAAGCAGCATGACCTTGATCAAGTTATTTTAATAAAAGGTCTTTGCAAATTGAGAAAAACTTTACATCTCACAAGAAATAAGCCTACAAGAACTAAATATAAATCATTTCCAATGGTACCCAGCACAAAAGTGCTAAATACATGCTACATGAAAAATCATTTTATGTAATTTAGTACCACCTAAAGTGCTGAATACAATTTCTCTTGGTGAATTAAAATACTTTTAATGTATCATTGCTTTATTGTTAAGTATTTTTAGATGTTTGTTTTGATTTTGTATATGCAGAAGACATTTAATTAATGCCATAGTGACTCTCAGGCCTTAATGCAATTTTTATGGCTCTTTGTTAAAGTAGAATATGAACTATGTATATGATTTGTATGCTTCTAACACATATTGAAAAATTAGTAATAAATTACATGATTGCAGCTTACTCTATCATTAAGAATGTCAAATAGAATTTATTTTACCACTCTCATTGCAACCCTGATTTTTCATGTTCTTTTTGTGTCTAACTTAAGCTTTCCAGTTTGATAGATGAAAATAATACCTCATTGTTTTAACTTAAAAATTTTGAGCAGTAATAAGTTGAACATTTTCCCAAAAGTGGAATTTGAAACTTGATAAGACATTTTAAAGAATAGCATGTTGCTCTTATGGTTTATGTAGATTCAGATCAATAGATGTATTTCTTGTGTTGTACTACTTGATTGCCACCTTAAAATTAATTACTTTTTGTTTATACTTCGGCTTCTGCAAGTACAATAAATCATGCCATTCATGCAAGTTCTTACAGAGACTTAATTGCTTCTTTGAAAGGTTTGGCAGATACATCAAGCCAGTTCATTAATGCACAGATGATTCTTTCACATTAAGAAAGACACATTGGAGCACCAGAAATGTCACGGCAGTTATTATGCACAAAAAGCATAAAATGGCAACCATCAAAAGGTGAGCCCTTATTCAGTAGGGATCAAAAATAAAACTGCAGTAATTCCTGGGTGTAATAATGAAGAGATACTAGATTATTTTAAGGTCATGCAAGGAGAGTCTTTCATTTTTCAACTTTGTTCCTTTGAGGAGAGATGTTTTTTCTCTGCTTTAAGACTTGGCTCACACATGAATCTGGAAGAAACAACAGTTTTTACTACAACAATACACTTATTTGTGTTCCTTTGCCCAAATATATACTAACTACATATTATTTCCCAGCACTGTTGCATATGTATCCTTTCTCTTAGTAATGTAGAGTTTACAAGAAAAAATTTTTAAAATGTGTTACATGATCAAACAGACAAAATACAATGAAGAAGGATAAACATAGAGTTTGGAAATTCAAAATTCTACAAGCTCTGACAGAATAACTATTCTATCAGAATGGGTCAATATTTCATAGACTTTCATTACCATTAGAAAACACTCTCTTTATTTCTCATGTGTTTAAGCAGTCACTTAACCACTGATATGTACAGTAATATATTTGATCCGTCTTTCACTATATAATGAGCTAGAAATATGTCAATGGTTAAGTAAAATGTATTTCATCTTAATAACTTTGAAAAACTCGATGGCTTCCCCGAAGTCACTCCAAATTTATTAATGTAAACATTACACATAAAGACATTTATTTTTGAGACAGTATAGCAGAAAAAGCATTAATCAAAATTTCTCGATGGCATGTTTGCCAGGAACTCACTGGGAACAAAATAGGCAAAAACATATTTTTTCTAAAGATTTTATTCTACTGTGAGAAGACAGTAAGTTTAGCAAATATGAAATAAAAGGTGAATTATGAAGAGATGCATTGTATAGAGAAAACAAAAAGGGAAAGAAGACAACAATTAGGAATTTAAAGTGAGTGTAATTCTACAAAACAGAGTGCAGAAAGAAGATCTCACTGTGAGCATGGTCTTTCAACTTAACAGTAAAAGTTTTAGTGCAAAGTATTTCCATAAGAAGTTTATGGATGGTTCCATGATTGAAACATAATTTGACTTGAGTACAATGAGTTATCCACAGAAAAATTGAATTTGTGGTAAAAACATTATTCAGCAACTACTACAGATTATAATTAAGCTCATATTTTGGTGTAGCAAGTAAACATTTTCATGGGCATCAATTTTTCACATTATGTTAATGTACTAAATCTTGATAATGTAAAGTAGCACAGTTAGGTATAAACTCATTCATTTTCTAACTACTCAAATTATCAATATTGGAATAATGTACAAAGAATGTTTCACATTATACAATCCAAATGGGCAAAACTAATTCAATATATAAAAGGTATTTTTTGTGAAAGGTAAGTGATTAAAATCTAGTAAAAATAATTTTCTGAGTATTTTTTTCTATTTATATCCATGGTAGACTCAGTTATTTCACTTATAAATATGATAAAAATTATATTTTCAATCTTACTGTGATAGCGTTTTAAACAATAAAATCATTTTGCCACTTGAAATTTACTTGGGTGTGATAATGCATTTAATTTACTAAAACATTATTAAATATGAGATGAGTGTCTAAATTTTATCTTAAATTTCATCTAATGATCATGACTTTCATAATAATTTAGTTCAAATTTAATATGTAAACATATTTTCTGAGCAATGCATGCACCCATACTGTACTTTATCCCTCCCTATACATTTAAGTATTTTTCACCTATCCTAAAGATACTACTGTGTAATTGCAATGACTTACTTTTCATAATTTTTTGTTATTTAAATTATTGCAAAAGTTTCTTTACAGACCAATTTCTAACCTCATTTGGTTTTTACTTTGATCAGAAGTAATCAACAATAGAAAAATTCACTTGAGGACATAAAATTCATTCATTTTAGCCTGTTGTGTGAAGTAATTTAGGATACAGTAAATTAATATTGTTAGGTTAAGATTGAAAGTCCAAACATTCCCTCCCTCATAAAAAGCCCCACTATATTTTAATGAACTCAAAACTGACAGAAGCTATGTCACGTCTGAGTCTTACAGACACTTCAGAAACCTTGGGGCTTTTTTTGAAAAGCACATCATCTATCCTCTTGAGGCAGAGGAGATGTTCTTGTTGATTAGGCACAGTAAAGAGTACGGGGTGTTTTGTCTTACACAATTGAGTACCTTCCAGTCAGATCACCAACCTGTCTAGATGCCTTTTGTCTTTAGTATATCTTCATCGATAAGATAGTAGCAAAAAATAAATCAAATTTACAGAACTTACCTTCCAAGGGCTGAGCTCAAAAAAGATATTGAATGAAGGTGAAACCAGTGGTACATAAAATAAAGAATTGGCTTTTGAAATCCTCAGACCAGCGTATTTTCTCCAAGGACTAATCTGTAATATTAGCAGCAATAAAAGGCTCACCATGTAGACTAAATTAAATCCATATGAGGTTCCGTAAGTCATTTCCGTTAAATGGTTAAATCAGCAGTATCAGCGCAATAGAATTTGACACATCATTGGCTGCATTTACATAAATCTCCTAACATGAAGGTAGACTAGGAGAGTCACAGAAGTTTCTTGGACTCTTTAAAGAAAATAAAATTACTACATATCCTAATCTCAAACAGACTAGTAAAACACAAAGTAAGTTTATCAATGTTTGAATAAAACATGGTTTAAAATATAACTACTCAATTATTATATTATATTTACAATAGTATCTCAATGTTTGAATATTGAATAACCACAAAGATGAGATACATTAATAAAAACTTTCTGTATTATATAGATATTAGTGACTATATTAATATGTTCTAAAATTCATCTACATTTTGTCACAACACAGAACAATGTGATCATCAAAATTTTTGTTATTTCTTTTTAGTAAGGTTGGAATATTCTGACATCTTGTTATTGGTGCTGAAATTATGATTTGTCTGGGTCATAAAAATGTGAAACGTGGATTTGATTGAAGTGTAATTATCAAAGCACAATGTGACTCTTCTTTCCTTTGCCACAATAACGAGCAAGTACTCTTCTCTTTCACTATTGCCCAAGTATACAGAGGTTCAGAAGCACAGCTCTCTCTGTGCCCAATATGAGCTGGTGGCACAAAGAAGAAACAAATAACTCTTTTTACATTTCTGCAAGTTTTGTGTGTGTTTCTTGCCAAAGTATATTCGTAAAGCTAATTATTGATGTAACTTGTATTTGTGAAGAAATTCAAGTATAGATATTCTCGATGTAAATATTCTTCATATCTTTCACTTCATTACTTTTAAAGTCTCCAACACAAGATATAGGTACCAAGTTCAAATAATTTTTATTTAATCAAACAAGTATTTTTTATAAATTTTAGGTGAACACTATAATCATCTTCTCGTTTTCTCTTATTTATTCACTAAAGTGTGATGATTTTCTTATTGTGTTTCTCACGGAGCTTTAGAAAAATTAAGCGATATAAAGAGTGTAACAACAGATCATTATTATACATTAATAATTTTCTTATTTGCAAATGTTTTAATTAAAATACAGCTTATAAATGCACAACAAAAATCAAAATAAACGTGAACATCATCATTACTCCTAGAAAATGTGGAGTTTGATATTTGTGGGTGTTATGTTTGCATTTTCCAGGGGACTGACAATCTGGCTCACCAGGTTAGGTGTCAAGGCATTTTCCCCGAGGGAACACATGCTGAAGGCTTGTTTGGCAGTATGTAGGCTCCACATGGAGGAGGAGGAACCCTCAGGAAGTGGGCCTCTGAGAAGAAAGTTAGGCTTTGGAGTCACATTTTTGAAGAGGATGTTGAGACTCTGACCACCTCCTCTCTTTCTCTTTGCTTCTGTGTTACCGCAAGTTGAGAAGATTTGCGCAACTCCTGTTTCCTGCCTAAATGTACTGCTTTGGAACAGACCAAAAAGCAACACAGTCCACTAGCACTGACTGGAAAACGTGAAAAAGAATAACCCTGTCCTCAGTGAAGATTTCTCAGGTATTTATCACAGCAATAGAAATCTAACATAATACTTCAAGACATGGGAAGCTCTGTTTTATTTTATTAATGTTAGTTACCACTGTTTAGTTTCTTCAGAATGATTAACATTCAAGGATGAATCTGTTCCAAATTGTGTATTAATATGGAATATGAAATACAGAAATTTCATTTTTCATTAAATATTCACTGAGGAAAGTGAGAAAAAAGAACTTCAATATGAAGAGTACTAAGAAAGCATAAACAGAAAGTTACAATCAATTTCAAAATTCAACCTCTGAACACAAATATCATCAAAGTCTTTATTCTTATTTTATACATAATAACTGAAAATATTTTTGTCAATGAGGAGTAAAGTTACTATTAAACAGGTAACCAGAGTGCTATTTTATTGTTCTTCTGTGGACCTTGCCCATATCCACAAACATTCACTGTTCACGAGAAAGAATAATGAAACATAGCATAACATGGGTAATCATTGGTGTTTTTCCGCTGAAACTTATATGAAAATGGGCACAAGTATAAACCGTCTAGAAAAATAAAGTACCTATACTAAGCCTCAGGAGCAATTCATAATGACTCTTACAATTCTTCAAAATTGATTCTTAAGAAAAAAAAACTACATATACTAATTTATTCAAAGAATGGTGCATAGAATAAACATTATGAAAACTAACATAGATTTGTTAGCCTAGACTGGACTTGAAGATAAAATTTTTGTGGTAAGCTAATGTAATTGAATTTTCATAATTTTACCATATCTTGCACAGATTTATAGGAAAAGATCTCACACATATTTAGAAAAAAAATGTAATACAGATAGGAAACATAGCTTGTGGCTTTCATTATATAATAAAGTCACTCTATAATTTATTCAGGAGCAGAGAAAACACTAGTAAAAGTTATAAATACTAGAAGTCAATACCACAATGAAAAATGGTGATGTTTTCCAAGAAAAAAAAATCATCATGAAACCTCAAAAATTGTAGAAATCACTTTCTGATTACAACCTGTATCAGACCTATTCATAATAATGTCACTGCCTAAATATAAAAGATTTTACCTAAGGTTAAATATACCTATTAATTTATCTTCAAGATATAAAATATTATACATCCATATACAATAGTCTTGTCTCAGTTTTACATTTCAAAGTAACCAATGAGTGTTTTTAGAGATTTTATTGCCTGTGAACTGTTATAACCGGTTATAAAAAGTATCATAATTTGGGGATATAATTGTATTGATCAAAAAGCACAGTTATCATATATTTTATTATCAATAATAAAAGCACTCTTGTGTATTGTTTGAAATGCCTTATGTACAAATGAGAAATCCTTTATGCAGTATTTGAAGAGCCAAGTAGGACATTTAGGTGATGGTATAATCTGGTCTCTTTTGTGATAACATGATCTCATATTTCTGTTTTAGTTCTGTGTAGATAAGTAATTAGAAACACAAAGTCTTGATGAAATGAGTTTATGAGAGATAACTCCTTGCTTAGTATTACTGAATAAACCCTCAAATAAATGATCAAATAAAAAGAACAACTTCTATGTTTTGTTTCTGTTTTTATTTTTGGTACCAGGGATTGAACTCAAGAATTAGCCTTTGCCAGGAAGGTACATGTGTCGCTGAGCTATATCCCCTGCTGTGACTGCTACATTATACAATGCTTGATGAAGAGGACATTGTGAGAAACAAGAGTCTGAATCTAAGATTAAGACCATAAAGATGAAAAGTAAGGGCAATGAGCCCGGGGTTGGCACTCAGTCATGTTTCCATAGAACTCAATGTTTGAGGCTGTGTTATTATACAAGATAGAAGTTAAAGTCTTGTGCAGTCATTATGAAGACTGTGCTTGTTGTTTTGGTTGAGTTTGTTTAATCTTTGTCCTCTCATTAACCTCTCTTCATATTTACCCACTTGTGTTACAGCTGATGGATTTATAATTTATTTTTCACTCCTTTTCATCTGGCCACTTGAGAAAAATTTGAGTCAGGGAAGACAGTTAAGCTTTTGATTTTGTTATAATAGGATAGATTTTGACAGGTGAAAAAACCAAAGGAGGTCTAATTCAAATTCATAATGCACTTGACTAAAGCAAAATATAAGTCTAGCAAGGAATTCTAACTAGTTATTAAACATCTTGGCAATACATATATTAGGCTACTATTAAAAAGGCAATGTTCTCAAGGAATTAAATCATTAGTATGTACTCTTTTGCATGTTGGATAATCCATTGAATTAAACATGTTTAATTTTTTAATGTAAGATTATACATCAGTTCAAAAATATACCAGAGTTAAATAAAACATGCACTGAAAAGTTGCAAAATCAAGAAAATCATGTCACTGAGTATTGACTGATGCACTGAAGAATAGTGTTTTTTTTTATGTTTGTCATATTTAATGTGAAATATATACGGTTATATTGATTAAATGAAGCTGTATAAATATAACATTTACTTAAAATTTGATTTTAAAACAGCTACTTTTTTTTAACAACTACATTTTTGCCACAAATCTGTTGGTCAGTTGGACACTTTATGGACAATCAGACGCTAGTCAGTGATTTCAGTTTATGCTTGGCATAAGCTGACGAGTTGGTCAGACTCATCTTTAATATATTCTATGGCCTACATAGTGGTTCCTTAGTTATTTGCTAATTGACTAGCTTGGTGCTGCATTTCTTCATAAGATTCAAAAAGGCTAACGTGTTATTCTCATGGTAGAGCGGAGCTCCACAAACATGAACAGAATTGACCTAGACCGTCTGAGACTCAATTCTGAATTAGCAAAGCATTGCTTTAGCTGCATGGTATTGACCACGGCAAGTTACATGTTTCCAAATATTTTGAGGTAGGGAAAAAGTCTCTTGACAGAACAAATTGCAAAGCTAAGCTTCAAGAGAATATTATACAGGTCATGTGATTAAATGTGCCAGAATATTTTGTGCATTGGTACATGTATATGTATATATTTATGTACCAGTATATGTAATACCATTCTGTCCATAGAGACAACTGTATAGAATGGTAAGGAAAAAGATTTTTCATTTGTTGATATATAGCTACACGCTTTGCTCTTACACACAACAAAATCAGTTAAAACCATATTGCTCCATGTGTTTTTGCACATGCTAAAACTAAGAACATCAGAAATTCACAGAGATAAAATAACCATGTAGGTCTCTAAGAATAAAGGTCTACAGTCACAAAAACAGTTCATTTTTGACAATTTGAATTGCCTTAAAGTATTTTGTATTTGATGGATGTGAGGTTTTTAGGGGAAACTTGGATAAGCTATGATAAGAGAAATTTTAAGAATTAAATTATTTGGAAGTTTATGAATATTTTATAAACAATGGAGTGAGACAAAAGTTGTTATCACTTCTCCAAATCTGCCTGAAACCACTGCTACCCTACAGGGTCCCACGTAGTGGCATCTTTTTTCCTGCATTTATTGCCTTGTGATTTTTTTTAAAAAATAAATGTGACAGGAGTTGCAGTGTACTAATCACGAGTCTAATGCTCAATAAATTCTATAGATGTTCCCTCTCTCAGGACTCCTAACTCTGTGTGAACCATCTAAGCTGACTTTCTGAGGGAAGAGAAGTCACAGGTATCTAACTTAGGTCAGTACATCTTTCCCAGGTTATGTTCAAAGTTTGTGTAGGCCTCAAACTATGATTAGCACAACTGAAATAAGTACAAGTCTTAGAACTGTGAGTTAGGGAGTTCTGTTATTTTAAGCAATTAAGTGTTGGGTGTAGTTCATAAGCAGCAATGTCTAACAGATACAGTTAGGAGCACTGAATCACTCCAAATTATCTTGGAAAGTTATAGAATCAAATTATCTCTTTATATTCCCTAGGCTACTTACAAGATGAAATGATAAAACATTAATGAAATATAGTCTCTTAATTATATGTTCTTATATAGGAATAAAAGTAATAGGGCCTAAAGAAATACTTTAAGCTATTGCTAATGAGCTAATCCACATTAATTAAATACAAAATGGCCAGTCTATGACTTTGTGAGAAATATAATGAAAATATACTCAATGATTCTATTTTGTAGTGATTCTATTATATAGTATGTAGAATACATGCATAAAATGTTACCATCGAATATATTTTATACAAGGCACTATATCTGCTAAATTCTTATCAATACTAAATTTAAAAATTAGTTGTATTAATTATATTTTAGTTGCAGTAAACTATTTGATCACTGCTAAGGACTTGTAAATAATTCTTTGTAAAATCTTTTGGTTTTAGTACATGATTACTCTATTATTAAAATAAATTTAATTTACAAAAACACATTGTGACAATAATTTAAACTAATACTTTTGGAGGTTTTAAAAGAGTGCGTATTTATTCTCATAATAGGAAGTTAGAAATATAACAGAAAATTAAAAATGTAAAAACTAACAAGTAGCTTTGTACCATATTGAGATAGGATGTGTTCATCTTGCCCACCCCATGACTGGACCACCAGACCCAGTCAGCCTTGGAGGACTGCACCCTGCTGCTTTCCGTAGATAGTGTGGTCCAAGTCAACTTGTCCCAGTCCAGCTACAGTGCTTCTCTTTTCCTACCAAAAATACATCCTGTTTTACTAACTTATTCCAAGGACTGTCTCGCCTAGTCAAGGACAAGGATATATATGATCTCAACCATCTCCTTGCTCCAACTCCCTCCCAAGTCTCTGTCGCCTTATGATAATCCCTCCAACAGCATCTGCCCAATTTTCTTAACAACGGATGACATAGTCTATAACTGCTTCATTACCAGCTTTTGTACTTCCTGCTTGCAAACCCTATATAAGCAAAATGCAAATGTGACTGGCTGGGCTGGTGGTTTGGAACTGTTCTTCCTGCCAGCCTGCTAGCATAATAGTTCCCCTTCCTACTTCTTGTTGCAAGGCATCTTCCTTTTGGTTTAGTACCAGGTTTCAGCAACATTCTAGACACAGAAAAGCAATGTAAGTAAGAAAAGGGTAAATAACGTTTGAATGATAAGTTTTCTAACTTATATGCTGATTATTGATATTTAGCTGTTGGATTTATATTTTAAGGAGGAAGGTTGTATCAATTTTGTACTTGTATTGGTGTTCCTTGTACTTGAGTGAGGCTACTTAGCAAAAGGAAGATTAAGCTAGAAAAGAATGTAACTTTCCAGTTCTACATGGGACAACCCTAGTATAAAGAGTTACTTAAATGTTTTAGGCAAGTTGTGATTTTTCTAAAACTTTGAACCCTAATCACTAAATTGATTTTGCTATTTATTTCCATGATGCTTGCAATTTAGGAAAGTTTAAAATGATTTATTTGCTTTGTCATAGTGAATTTAGGAATCAGACAATATGTCAAAATATATTAATACTTTATAAAATTCACAAATTCCTTTCAATTTGTGGTCAGAATAACATGAATTAGAGTACATATGGCTAAGATCTAAATCAACACTCTTTGCACCTCTTTCACTGACATTTTCCCTTTGGCCTGCTAAGTGACAGCTTGTTCATTCATTCTATCATGGGAAATTTAATTTAAAAAGTTGTATCTAATTATTCTCTTCCAGGCTTTGTCAGCAACATTGAGCAAGATTTCTTTATTACAAACCAGGGAAATAAAATAATGAATCCCAAAGAAATCACATTCAAATATTTTATGTAGTGTGGAAAGAATAATAAAATCTCTAATGAATGTTTTCATATTTCAAGTGTTTTATCATTGTGCACATGGAACAGAACATAAAGACTCCTTTAAACAATGGTCACACACAGACAGCTAAGTCTTGTTTTATTAAATCTTTCTTCTATTACTCAGTACCTCACTAAGATATGGACTTGTCCCTATATTGAGTTGTAACCCCCAAAAGGCCTCTTCTTTGGAATGTATTTGAAATTTCTTAATTTTTCCTTAGAGCCTAGATGGGCAGAACTATAGATGTGTTCTCTGTCTCTCTGTCTCTGCCTCAGTCTCTGGTCTCTGTCTGTCTCCCTTAATGCCAAAACATGGAATAAGAACATTAGTTACAGATGCTGGACATTCACATACAATGTTGGTGCTACCCTGCAGCACACTAAATCGACCAGATGAGGAATTTTCTAGATTTTCTCCTATGACTTTAGCTGGTAATAGTTATTGCACAATTACAAAACAAGATTTATGTAATGACTGAAAATAGTAAACATTAATTGTTTTTAAATAGTTTTGGAGATGTGTGATTATAAAATAATGAGATAGAACTCAAATGTAATAGAATTTAAGAAAACCCCATTAAAAGTCATTTGCTTGCTCAAATCTTGACTTTTTCTATACATTTGTTTACTTCTGTCAAATGTATATACAACTATGAATATAACAAATTTCGCGTACTTCAACCTTTGTCTCACTGTACACACAAAGATTGGCTATGTTTCTATTTTACTACAAACACTTGCAAAGTTCCCAGTGGTCAGAGAATGTGATACTGGATTTTTCATTCCTCTATTTGTGATGAGAAAGAAGAGGGTGATCAGTCTCTTGACAAAGCATTGGCCAAAAAACACAAACAAACTTGATTCCACAAATATTAGTATAACATGAATGTGAAGAGTAGCATAAATTATGACTAAATATTCAAAAATAAATTCAGAAACAGTTCATATTTGTTGTATGGATGCGATTTCTATTTCTACAATATTACAGTGTGTGAAACAGCTGAATAGCCTTATATCAACAAGCCGAAGCACAAATTCACTGCCTAGGGAATCATGCAATCAGCATTCTTGTTTCAACTCTGCTGACTTCCGTGGCGAGACAGATAAAGACTTCATGCTGTCTTGAGGCGAACTTCTTCTTTCTGAAGTGTAGTCTTTGATTAGATTGTCAGATGTTCTGAAAGAAGTGGGAAAAGTGAATGTTTAGTGTCTGTCTTTCCACTTTTCTCGTGCTCCTAGTTTATGAGGAGCCTTCATGAAATACATTGTAATCCTCAGAACCAGAGTCAAAACACATTCAACTCTATAATCTGTACCTCTGTAAGACCAAATAATTTTTGTTATACAAAACAAAAGTATAATGACAAAAATGGGGAACAATGTATAATATAATAAATATAGAATATAAGTTAAAAATAAGAGAATCAAATATATTTTTATTGAATTCTACAATTCAATTTAGGACAGAAGCTGTATCTTGGATTTGATTTTGTAAGAAGCAAATATTTAACAAAATTTCCAATTTTGTTTTCTAATAATGAATATTTTTCATATTTTAAAATATATAGAGTTTACTGAATTGTTTATGTGTCATAGGTTTCATCTATTTAAAGTACAATGTTCAAAGTCAATTTTGGTAGCTTATGTCTACAATCCCAACACCACAAAAGGTAGAGGCATTAAGATCATAAGTTTGATTCAAACTCAGATTATATAGAAATTTAGCAAGATTCTGCACCAAAAATTAAAATATAAAGGAACTGATGGGAAATGTCCTAGGGATGTAGCTTAGTATGAAGGCTCTGAAAGCTAGCCCCAGAAAAGCAATGTTTATAAATAAAATTCAAAAGAAATTTTATATTCAAAGATATATAGTCATTCCATAATCAATTTTGTATTACTTAACCATAAAACAATCCATGCAACATTACTACTTAGTCCCTACTACCCTGAAATAATCCATCCCAAGAAAAGCAGTCATCGGGGCTGGGGATTTAGCCCAGCGGCTTAAGTGCCTGCCTTGCAAGCATGTGGTCATGAGTTCCATCCCTGGTACTGATAAAAAAAAAAAAGTCATCTGTTTCCTTTATGTTTGTTTATTCTTGAATTTTATATAAATTGAATTATATATTGTGTGTGACTGATTTTTTGCTCTTTTTTATTTCAAGGTGAGTGCTGGTTTCACTTACCATATTGTTTTCAAGTTTCATTTATTCGTCAACATGCATTGATATTTCCTTATTTTTCCACCAAATAATGCTCTTCTTTGTTGAATGGATATGCAATATTTTACTTAACCATTCAGCACATTATGGACATTTGGATTGCTTCAACTTTGGATTATGTCCAAAAGTAATGTTGCTATGAAAATTTGTTTACCAGGTTTTGTGCAGACATTTGTTTTCACTGCTTTTCAATATACATTGTGGAATAAAATTACATGACCAAATAGTACCTCTAATTAATATTCTGAGAAATAGTAAATTAATTTCTTTTTAAAGCAGTTATATCATTTTGTACACTAAGAATTCACAAATGTGTTAGAAGTTTTTTCATAACCTTGCCAAAATTTGTTATAATCTCTCTTGTTTATCGGTGTAATTTTCCTGGGTTTAAAGTGATATTTCTTGTCAATGATTTGCATTCTCAAAAAAATTATTACATGAGTATATTTTCTTGTGCTTCTTGGCCA